>JAGKTI010034022.1:0-11546 GCA_018397915.1 Birgus latro | reverse complement strand
GCAAATTACTCTTCAAAAACAAAGGTTTCTCTGCTTTATCTGCGTGAATACTCTTGCGTTCTTCACCATAGATTAATCCAGCACGACTGAATAGTTGTTCACTTGGGACGCTGCTTGGGGGACAACAGAGATAATATTATGTGCGTACCACTTTCACTAAATCAGGGTATTCTCTTCTGTTTTCACTCCACCATTTCAGAGTATCTTCATTTGTTCCTTAAATTCTCTTTTGTTTGTGATACTTCTTTATTTCTTCCATTGAAATTGTAACTGGTGGCTCATCATTTTCATCACTGTTTGATGCGAGTATTATATTCATCGCATCTGATAGTGTTCCACTTGTACTTGGTGTATGGCTGGTAGGCCAAAACTACGGTAAATGTTATACAGCTGTATTCTTTTTCATAATATTATTTAGTATAACAATAACATATATATATAATTTTTATGAACTGATGTGTTTTGTAATATCCTCATATCCTCATTCTCAAAGTGCGGATGCGGATGCAGATGAGGATGTTAAATTTGCCATTACTGCGGATGCGGATGTGGCTGTGGATGTTTGCATTACAAATGTGGATGCAGATGCGGATGCGGATTTCTTAAAAATGCGGATAATTTGCGGATGCGGATTTCTTAAAAATGCGGATAATTTGCGGATACGGATGCGGATATCCGATACACCTCTACTCCATTCGTGTCAGCTTGCACGAGAAATAGTAAATACGCTTCGTTCACATCGACTTGGCGCGGACTCTCGTGGGTTTCATTTGTTGTTATGATTTTTCGGTCAAAGGTGTGATTCGGAAATAATGGCGCGTGTGTTCCTTGGTTACTATCTCACTTTCCTTCAGTTCCCTATTTTGTTTTATACTTCTTGCTGTCTCTGAACAATAAATTTTATTCTTGTTCTTTCTTGTCTTTTCTTTTTCTGACTTTTTTCATTCTTTTTCACTTTCCTTTTTTCCTCTTGAGACGCTAGGTGACCACGCCAACCCTAACAACTGCTATTCCTACTGTTACTACTAATGTACTACTTCTATCCCTATTACTATTCCTACTACTACTATCCCTGTTACTATTCCTGCTACTACTACTGTCCCTATTAGGCTACTGTTCCTACTACTGCTACTACTACTATCCCTATTGCTATTCCTGCCAGTACTATTATCCCAACTACTTTTCCTACTACTGCTACTCTTACCGGTCCCCATTACTATTCCTACTATTGCTACTTTCCCTATTACTATCTCCACTACCACCACCACCACCACCACCATTACTACTAACTATCCCTACTAGTACTAATACTAGTATCCCTGTTACTATTGTTGTGCTACGTATTTGTGGGACGGTTTCTCGCCCTCAAATACGCAGGCTAAAGCGGGTCCCTATTCTAGACCGGGAGGTAACTCCTAAGAGCAGGACTGGACACAAAAACAAGGCAGTAAATATTACACATGTATTCTAGATATTTCACAGAGAACAATAATACATCACAAATATTACAATGGGTTGGCGGGGGGTAAGTTAACACTATATACAATTGCTGTCTGTCACTATACCTTCTGGTTCAGGTATGGTACTATCAACCCGACACTCATGGTACATACAACATATTTATATTTCCGGACACAGGAATGATTTTACTACAATCTCTAAAACCCGTATAGCACTGGACGGCACTACATATACAGTATAAATATAAGTTACGTTACACCTGTATTTCAGGTACCTGGTGGCCGGAAGTCTATCTCAGGTAGGGTTGCCCGTAGAGACCACTCGCAAGGGGAACTGTGGTATTTTAGTACGTCCTGACTAAACACGTCGGGGCACAGGGCTGGGTGAATTTTTAACTGAACACGGGGGGAGGATGAGCGTAAACACCAACGCAAGGTACAATGACACCATGGGTATTTCCTAATTATCACAAAGACTGTCCAAGGCGGCGGGACTCTACATTTAAGATATACAGTAGGTCAGGCCACGTTCTGTCTATCGGCACGTCCAATCTTATATTTGGGGTTCATGGTCACTTAACTTTGAGGATACACTGTAGGGGATCACTCGTGAGATATCTGTCGATGCACACTATATCTGGGTCTAAGGGTACACACACATATACATATAGTCCACTCACTTGGTTACCACTGGTGGGCCCAGGCTGATTCCTCCGTCTGGAGGAAAAAGGGGCAGAGTGGCGCGTTCCTGGACAGGGCCCCACACGTGGCCGTGGGGCTAAGGGCTCGGCCCAAAGAGGGCCAGGAGCCGGGCCTGACGTCGGGTCTGGGAGCGCCTTCGGGAGACCTCGCCCACCGGTAGGTCGCGCCATGGTGTTCGGGGCAACTCCTGGGGCAACAGGGGACCCAGGGGACTGGAACCCGGGGCGGCTGGGTTGCGGCAACTGCTCGAGGGTGGCGTCGCCGTCGGGGTCGCCTCACGGGAAACTCGGGCCGGGGGAGTAGTGGACAGGGCCCGTCATCAGCTGCGAGGTCTGAGGGGGCTCTGGTCCGGCAGCTGTTCACCCTGGTGGAGTCATAGGGAACCAAGGTCTTGGGTAAGACCTTGCCACGCCTCAGGTGTAGGGTCCTCTCCGACTGCTGGTTCTCCTGTAGGGGAGAAGCGGACTCTGGCCGGCTTTACTCCTGGCCTGACGTGACTTGTGGCCGATGTCTGAGGGGCACAGGGAAGGATAGCTTCTGAGCGGCTTGTGGCCTGCACTACCCCGGCCGGGCGTGACTTGTGGCCGATGCCTGAGTGTTCACAGGGGAGGATAGCTTCCTTGCAGTTAGTGGCCTGCTCTTTGTTTGGCCTGGCGTGACCTGTGGCCGATGCCTGAGTGGCCGGGAGGAGGATAGCTTCCGAGCGGCTTGTGGTCTGAACTACCCCGTCCGGGCGTGACTTATGGCCGACGCCTGAGTGTGCACAGGAGAGAATAGCTACATTGCGGCTAGTGGCCTGCTCTTTGTTTGGCCTGGCGTGACTTGTGGCCGATGCCTGAGTGGCCGGGACGAGGATAGCTTCCGAGCGGTTTGTTGCCTGCGCTGCCCCGGCCTGGCGTGACTTGTGGCCGACGCCTGAGTGTGCACAGGGGAGGATAGCTTCCTGGTGGCTTGTGGCCTGCCTTACCTCTGGCCCGACGTGACTTGTGGCCGACGTCAAGAGGGCACAGGAGGTGAGCTCTGGGACGGCTATGGCCTGTGCCGGCGAGCTAAGGTCACTAGCAGTTGAGGGACGGACTATGGCCAATCCTGCCTCATGCCCAGTACAGCTCGTGGCCGGTACTGCGGTGCCGCTCTGGGGGGAACGCTGACAGGAGGCGGACAATTTGTGGCCAGTCCTGCCCGACCGACACGCGTCCGTGTCGTGGCCCTGTGGCGGGGAAACAACTGGGGAACGGACTGTGGCCGGTACCGCGGCGTTGCGTGGAGTTATAAACTCCACTCCTTACCTGGTGAGCTGTGCTCCGGCCAGAGACTAGGTGCCAGCAACTGCTACCTTTCCGGGCCACCACCTGGGCGCAAGAGGGGCGCCGGGAAGTTAAACAGATAGGCCGATCCTGTTCCCAGCCGTGCTGTGTTGGCGGCAATCCCCCGGTGATACTGGGTGGTTGGGGGAGCTGGTGTCGTCTGCCCCGGTCGCCGTGTGGTTGGTGGCTCCAACCCCTAACTCCTGTATTTCAACTATCCCTACTAGTACTAATACTACTATCCCTATTACTATCCCTACTACTGCTACAATCCCTGCTCTATCCCTGCTACTAATACTACTACTACTATCCCCACTACTACTACTATCCCTATTACTATCTCCACCACCACCACTACTGTTACAACTTCTACTTCTATCCCTGTTATTATCCCTATTACTATCTCCACTACCACCACCATCACCACTACTACTACTACTACTGCTGCCACTACTACTACTACAACTATCCCTGTTACTACTTCCACTACCACCACCACCATCACCACCACCACCACTATCCCTCCTTCTACTAATACTGTTCTTATTGCCATCTCTACTACCACTACCACCACCACTACTACTACTACTGCTGCTGCCACTACTACTGGCTATTCAGAGAAATCAGTTAAACCATTTAGAGGAAGATGTGAGGGAGGACTTGTTTGTCTACGGAAAAAGAATGCTGCCTTTAAAGTTGAAGTAATATCTCTTGAAGCAAATATGATAATTTTGGAAATGTCAGTGAGAGGTTTAACATTACTAGTAAATGTGTATCTAAAAATTGATGTTTGGGAGGATACCACCCTTGAACTATATTGAGAGTCACTGAGTGAGTTAGAGCAGGTTTTAATTAATTTTAGGTATGATAATGTGTATTTTTTAGGAGATTTTAATGCAGACCCTTTTATAGGTAGAGTATGGAATTATCTCAGCAAGTTTATTGGGAGAAATGACCTAAAATGTTTTGATTATGTCATGTTTGATAATAACACACTTTTCTTCCTTACAATAACTGTTACGCAAAATGGTTAGATCATATTATAGGTTGATGTTCCAAAACTGTGAAAATTTCTAATATACAGGTGTTATTGGATCAGACCATTTACCTATGTCTATGTCTATGCATGTAAGTTGCCTTGAAGAGTGCTTTAGTACTGATATGCGACGTGTTCAAAGTCCAACTATTTGTCCTTTGATCACGTGCAACTAATTGGGGGGTTCTTTTCTAGACCGGGTCTAGTGCAAACCACTAGAGTAACAGGGCACAAAACTCTGGTCAACCAACCTTACATGTATATTACCTTAAATTCGTGCAACACTGAGTACAATGTAAATATAGTACTAACACAATACACTATACAGGGTTTAGTCACTATCAGGACAGGAGGACTCCGGCTGGGCTACTTAAGTCTCGGGTGGCTTACAGGTGTTGGCCAGGTGTGGAGGGTATCCCTTCAGGTGTGTCTTCCCTTAGGGGCCACAGGACTACTGCCAGGGGCCGAGTCATCTGAGGTGAACCGCTGGGCAGCGTGAAGAATGATTCCTCCCTAGTGGGGCCTCAGTGGAGAGTTCGGTCCTTGGGACCGTGACTGAATAGGGAGAGTAGGTGTGCTTGCTTGCGCCCACCCTGGGAATTAGGTCTCCATCCAATGGGGCTGGGGAGGTCACGCTCCGGTGTCCTGGGGGCGCCTCTGGTAGTCCAAGGACTGTGGTCTCTCTCAGGTTGGACCGCCATCAGGTGTCATCTGCGGCATCTCTCCCTCCGGATGTCTGACAGCGGATGGCCTCGTCTGGGTGCCGGCTGCACTGCTTGAATCCCCAGGGTCATGATGGGGCCTCGCCAGACCTCCTTCAGGCATAACTCTTCCTGGGGGCTGCCTCTGTGGGGGTAGAGGAAGGAATGTCCTGCTCAGCCACAGAAGTGGGGGAAGTCACTGGTCTATGGAGTGAGGGACATGCGGTGATCATTCCCTCCCTGGCACAGCTAGTGGCCGTCGCCGAGGTCCCTAGGGCAGCAGGGACAGAGTGGCTAGTGGCCGTCTCCTTCCTGCCAGTGTGGCTAATGGCCATCACTGGGGCCCAGCTTCCCAAAAGGATTGCAAGCGAGGTGCGGCTAGTGGCCGTCACTTGCCTGCCAGTGCGGCTAGTGGCTGTCCCAGAGTTTTTATCTGGCGAAGTGCAGCTAGTGGCCATCACTTGCCTGCTTGTGCAGCTAGTGACCGTCACCAAGGTCTTGTTCCCCTAGAGGACTGCAGGTGAGGTGCAGCTAGTGGCCGTCACTTGCCTGCTGGTGCGGCTAGTGGTCATCACCAAGGTCCAGCTCCTAGGAATGACTGCAGACGAAGAGCGGGCGGTGACCCTCCCTTCTCTAGTGGCGGTCACTTGGTTCTGTAGAGGGGGGGATGCAGCTGTAGAGAGGTCTGTTGCCGTCTCTTTCCCAGTGCGGCTAGTGGCCGTCACTTGGGTGCTCTCTGGGGCTGCAGTACAAGCCCCACCTCCAACCTGTCGTGCACTGGTCTGGCTAGAGACTAACCTGCTGGGGCTGCGGGGTTGGAGTTGGCTCCTCTGAGGAAAAGAGGGGCACAAGGTAGTGGGGGACATAGGCCTGTCTGGCCCTGGTCCTCTCTGCACCTCCTGGTGTTCTCCCTCTAGGGTGGGTGTCGCACCCCCGTTGTCCCTCCATGGGGTGGGTTTTGCGCCACCCCTCCTGTGGTGTTCTGTCTGGATGGGAATTTCAAGTACATTTAGCCAGGAAGAAACAGGTGTTACTGAGGGCTTTATGAACGGGAACAGTCTAAGTGGTGATGATATTAAAACAATAGAAAAGGTGTTAGCAAGAATTTGACAAGGATGATTGCTCTTGAAACATTCGGTTGCCAGGTTACTGGATGCCAACATAAGCAGCATATACAGGAACTTGATATTTTTTATGAACAACTGATATCTTCATTAGTATCTTGTACTAAGAAATATAAGTGCAGGTGTATAAGAAAAAATAAATATAAAATTATTCCTAGTGGAAACAGAAATGTTAAAGCACTATACAAGAGATCATGATACGATGACATGGAATGGTTAAAAAAGGGAAAGGAAAGAAATTCAGACGAGTACAAGAAGACGGTTGGTAGCAAGAAAGAATTTAAGTCAGCACTCTCTAAGTGTAAGAAGGAAGAAATTAGTGAAAGATCAAAGGCTGTGGAAGAAAAATTTTCAGATAAGAATTTGATAGCCTTTTGGATAGAAATCAAAGAACAAAGTAGTAAAATAAGGTCATCAAATGTAGTTGATGGGACCAGTAGTGATAAGGAAATAATAAACATTTTTAATGTAAGAATGTTCAAAGGAGTTGAAGATGTTAGCAGTGGTGATGAAGAGGACTCTTTCTTACAGTATTAAAAGAAATGTGGAAAATTTAAAGAAAGTCTTGTACAAACATATCAGTTGAAAGGTTTTCTATGTTAATTAAGTTATTAAATGAAGGTATAGGGCATAATGACTTACATTCTGTTTTACTAATGCATTCATTAGTGGAGGTTTTAATTATTTTAACATATATTATCAACAGTTGTTTTATTCATTGTTATGTACCTATTGAAATGCTAAAGGATGATATCACTCCCATAATAAAAAATCTGAAGGGTAATGCAGCAACTTCACTAACTATAGACCTGTAATGGTTTCATCTTGTCTTTTAAAAATTTTAGAACTTCATTTTTTCAATATTTTAAGAGGAAAAATATTTCTTGACTCCAAACGATTTGTTTCTGCAATGGAATGTCCACAGAAGATGCTTGTCTTTTTACTAAAAAGAAACCATCAGGTCTTATACAATGGGAGGCAGAAAATAATATATTGCTTTTATGGATCTATCAAAGGCCTTTGATAATGTTAACCATTGTAAATTGGGTCATATTTTACTGGAAGGAGGAGTTCACCCTGACTTAATATTAATTTTAATGAGATATTTAAGAAATTAGTTTGCAAGAATTTCCTGAAACGGGAGTAAAGGAATGTATTATACAATTAATAAAGGAGCGGAACAGGGAGGAGTTTTTTCTCCTGTACTTTTTAAACTGTACATAGATAATGTTTTAAAAACTCTGATGAAGGCTGATGTGGGTTGCTGCCTTGTCAGCTGCTGGAGGCGTTGGGGGCTGTGCTGCAGGGACAGGACACCCAGGCTCACCACAGGTCCGCTCCAGACACTCTCCGTCTGGAGTCTAGCTGGGGAGCAGTCTCCGCCCCTTGTAGAAGAGGGGAAGCAGGAGGGGCTCCTAGCTCGGCCTCTTGGGGGGCGGGCCGAACCAGAGACGGTGCTCTCGTACGGAGCCTCCGAGCTAATGGAGGAAGGACAACCGGTGGTCTCTCCCGCAGCCTAGCAGGTCCAGTGGACTCTGCCGGAGCTCCACTCCAGGGCAGAGGAAGGTCTGGTGGACTCTCCTTCCTCCTGGCAGGTCTGGTGGACTCTCCTTCCCCCTGGCAGGTCTGGTGGACTCTACCCGGGCTCCCTCCCGGGGTAGTGGATGAAGGAGGACCAGTGGACTCTCCCTCGGCCCGACAGGTCCGGTGGACTCTGTCGGGGGACCACTCATCCCGGGGACAACAGGAGGAGGAAGTCCGGCAGACTTTCTGACTCCTGCGGTAGGTCCGGTGGACTCTACTGCTCGCCTGCTGCAGGGGGAAAGTTGCAGCTGGGGGATGACCGGTGGTCTCTCCCCCTGTGGCAGGTCCGGTGGACTCTACCACAGCTCCACTCCCTTCCTCAGGAAAGCAGGCAAGGGTCTGGTGAATGTTCCGAGATGCCTGCTCCCTATGGCAGGTGGTACAAGCAGGGGGTCCGGTGGACTCTCCTTCTACAGCAGGTCCGGTGGACTCTACTGCGCCGCTGCTTCATTGGGATACAGTAGGGTTTCGAGGACCGGTGGTCTCTCCTCCTCTTCTAGCAACAGATCAGGTGGACTCTGCTGCCGAGGGCCTTCTTGGGACTGTGTAAGGACCAGTCCCACCCCGAGTCTGGTGACAGCTGTCTTCGTCGGAGGGTAATGCACCTAGCCGATGCACTTCCCGTGAGTCTGGTTGGGAGTAAGAGGGGCATAAGGTAGCTGGGGACATGGGCTTGTGTGGCGCGGGACACCTGTCAGCCTCCCTGTGGCCTCCTCTTTGGGTGGATGTCGCCTCCCCGTGTCCTCCTCCTAGGGTTGTGGTGTTAGGGTCACTCCGCCGGGTGGGCATTTCAATATTAATAGTTTGAATTTAAAAATTAACAAAGATAAATAAAAAATTGTTATATTTCAATGTAATAAGAAACAGGCACATGGTATCCTTTATTTAAATCGATATGAAGTAGTGAATGAACACAAGTATTTAGGCCATATGATTCAAGACAACTTTTCAGATAATCATGATATTTCTTTCAAATTGAACTCTTTTTATGCTAAATTTAGCTCAGTAATTAGACAATTTAAGAATGTTAATGCACAGACGTTACTGTATTTGTTAAAGCATACTGTGTGCCTGACTATGGTTTAAATCTTTGGAACATGAAATATATGCTTAGGAGCAATATATTCAGCTTTGAAAGTACATTTACAAATGCTCTCAAGAAAATATATAATGTCCCAAGATTAATAAGTAATCATAGTATATCCAAGGCAGCGGGACTAATTTTACATAGGCACCATGTTGCCCTAGTACAAGCTAGATATTTTAAAGCTTTAAGTAGGAAGAATAATATGGGTTTTAGGTTATTTTATCAGTCCTCTGGCCACCTTGTTCCTCGCTTATTGAAATACTTTTATAAATATGAGATAGATATACTGGATAACTCTTTAGATATTATAAATACTAGAATTCAGTGGGTGCAAACCATGAGAAAATAAACGGTGTGGAGTTGATGTAAATTTTGATTAAGATGGATAACGTTATATTGTATGTGTGTGTATGCAAATTGTATACCGTATATGCGTTTTAGTCATTTTTTTTTTAATTCAGTGAAATTGGATCCACTCCTCGGTCTGATTGTTAAGGATATACTTATTGTTATGCTGCATACTCAGAGTTCGACTCCTTTTCCTCTGAGTACGAATAACTGACTTGGGTTCTTTTCAAGACCGAGTCTAGAACATGTAATCAAAGGAACAGGGCTCAAACACAGGCTAACCAGTCTTACACGTATATTCCCACAAAAGATACAAGTGCAGGACACAATACAGATGACATGAAACAAATACAAAATTAATATACAAGGATTGGAGTTGAGCTACTGGAGACCAGGGAGTTGCAGGTGTCACCCGGGTGTGGGAAGCATCTCGTCAGGTGTGAACTCTCGGGAGAGGCGCAGATCCCTGGTCGTGGAGTGGATCGTCCAGTGTGGGCTGTGGGGCAGTGCTGAGGGAGGCTCCTCTCTGGTGGGGCCTTGATGCATGGGGCGGCCCTCGGGACTGGGGCCCAATAGGGCAAGCAGGCGCACAGTCCTGCGCCTTCCTCTGGAGGAGGAGGACGGCTCGCCGGTAGGCCTGGATGGGTCCCGCCCTGGAGTCCTGGGGACGTCCTTCGGTGGCTGGGGGCTGCAGTCTCGTACTCGACGTCGGGAGACCGTCAAGGGCTATCTGCGGCGTCTTGTCCTCAGGCAGTCCAACAGTGGATGGTGATGTTGGGGCATCGGCTGTAGTGCACACACTCCCAGACTCATGATGGGACCACTCAAGACACTCTCCAACAGGGATTCTGTTAGGGAGAAAGCTCCGCCCTTAGGGGTGCCGGGGGAGCGAGAGGGACGTCCTGTTCGGCCTCTGGAGGGGTGAGATGAGCAAGGGATGCTACCCTCAGAGGGAGCCACAGGGATGGCAGGCAAGGGAAGTCTAGTTGATGTTCCCTCCCGGGCAAGTCTAGTGGCCGTTGCCCTTGTCCTGCTTCCGGCAGGGGCTGCAGAAGTGGAAAGTCTAGTGGATGTTCCCTCCCCAGCAGGTCTAGTGGACGTTACCTCGGTTTCAATCAGCCCTGGGAGGACAGGTGAGGAAAGTCTAGTGGACATTTCCTCTCGGGCAAGTACTGGTGGATGTTGCTGCGGTCCTGCCCTAGGTGGGGTTTGTAGGGAAGGCAAGTTGAGCGGACTTTGCCACTGGCCTACTGGGGACTGTGAGGGCACAAGTCCCACCCCAATTCTGGCGAGTGCTGGCCCGGCCGGAGAGTAGTCTGCCGGGACTGCGTTCCTTGATTGGGCTCCGTTGAGGAGAAGAGGGGCGCAAGGTTGTGGGGGACATAGGTCCGTCTAGTATGGAACCTATGTGCTCCCTATTCGCCTCCCTGTGGTCTCCTCCTGGGGTGGGTGTTTCAACACCCTGTCCGTGGCTCCTCTGTGGGGTGGGTGCTGCGCCACCCCCTCTGTTGTCTCCAGTCAGGGTGGCTATTTCACTTATTATAAACATCTTATTAAATTCAATTGTTTAATGATTATCTGTAGTATTTATAATGATGAAATGTATTATATTTTATGTATCGTATGAAATAAAGCTGATTGATTGATTGATTGACTACTACTACTTTCCATGTATCAGTCCCTATTACTGTCTCCACTACCACCACCACCACCACCACTTCTACTGTACTACTATCCCTACTTCTAGTACCTACTATCCTTATTGCTATCTCCACTACCACTACTACGTCTACTACTATCCCTAGACGTTTATTTTGAGGTTATAAATGCATTCGAATAGTGACAGCATTAATGATGGCTATAATTACCCTTGATAGCGTTAATGAATGCTATAATTACCTTTCATAGAATTAATGATGGCTATAATTACCCTTGATAGCGTTAATGATGGTTATAATTACCCTTGATAGCGTTAATGATGGCTATAATTACCCTTGATGGCGTTAATGATGGCTATAATTACCCTTGATAGAATTAATGATGGCTGTAATTACACTGATAGCGTTAATGATGGCTATAATTACCCTTGATACTGTTAATGAGGGCTATAATTATCCTTAATAGCATTAATGAATGCTATAATTACCCTTGATAGTGTTAATGAATGCTATAATTACCCTTGATAGCGTTAATGATG
>JAGKTI010034021.1:0-11547 GCA_018397915.1 Birgus latro | reverse complement strand
TGGATGTTCGTTTCGTGCATCGATGCCATTTTATTCTTTCCCTCAGACTTGACTTTAAGATGATAATGTGACCGTAGGGTAATACTGGACACCCTGGTACCCGTTCAATACTTGTTTAGGGATCATGGGGTTGGCGGTGGGTGCAGTGTGGCAGGCGAGTGTTAGGGAGGAAGGGGGTAGAGACCAAGGAGAAGAGGAGATAAAAGAGGAGAGAGAGAGAGAGAGAGAGAGAGAGAGAGAGAGAGAGAGAGAGAGAGAAATCCTAGAAAGAAAGAACGTGAAGGAAAAATTAGGTTTCAACTGCGACCAGAAAATAATGGAAGAAGGCGTCAGAAAAACAGGGCGCTAAATCTTTTCAAAGTGTGCCATGAAGGGGGAGATAAGCCCCCCTTCTAATTACCTGATCACAAAACGCCCCCCTGTCAAACCCTGCCATTAGGACCATCACAGGGCAAAAGTCAGGGTCGTAAAGCAGGGGCTAAGCGGGTGACTTCATGACCGCAACCGGGATACTGACCGCAGGGGGAGAGGGAGACCGAGAAAGAGATGGAAGGATGAGGGAAAATAGCAGAGGAGAGGAAAATATAATGGAAGAGGAGGGGAAGTTTAGAAAAAAAATCAAAGGAAAGTATAAGGAAAAGAACAAAGATGAGGGAATATAAAGGAAAATATCGAAGGAGAGAAAATATGTGGAAAATAACAAAGATATTATTAGAATAAGATGTCAGGGGACGCAAAACACCGAGAAGAAAGTGAAAAGACGAGCGAAAAATATCAGAGGAGTTGAAGTTTAAAGGAAAATTGTACAAAAAGTTAAGGCAAGTCATATAATATTAGTTTTGTACGAGTAGTTTGATCTTTCAGGTTTTGCGTTTTCTTTCGAGTGGCGATGGGGTGGCTGTGATAGACGTTGAGGGGTGACTGAGTGGAAGTGTGTGTGAGAGAGAGAGAGAGATCATCCTTAACGAGGGTCCACATACGCTCCTGGGTAATTCATTTCTTTAATCATCACATTAAGTCACTAATCACGTCTTTGTGTGTGCTGCTCCTGCCCTTTACCCCCTCCCTCTCCTTCCTCCCTCCCTACCCCTTTCTCTCCCTTTCCTTTCCTCACCGCTATCCCTCCCCTTCCCACACTTCTTTTTCCTTCTCTCTCCCTTCTCTTTTATAACCATTCCTTCCATCCTCCTCCCTTTCTTCCTCCTTCTCTCCTCTCCCCTCCCATCCTCCTTTCCCCCTTTCCTCCTCTTTCTTTACTCTCCCCTCTTTCCCTCCTTCCCCCCTTCCCTCCTTCTTTTTCCTCCCCTCTCTTTCCTTCTTCCCGCCCTCCCGATCCTACCCTCCTCAACCGCTGTGTGGGAGGGAAAGAGTGTGGGAGTGTGGCGGGAGGGAAGGTAAAGAAAAAAAAATATGTGGATGGATATGAGAGAGAGAGAGAGAAATATCGTAGTACCCCATTATCTTGCCGTGGCTGATAAGAGGAGGACGAATAAAGGCAATTACCCATCAAGGTCCCTAAACGATAACTGAAGACCAATTAAAAATCAGACTTTTGCTCTTATTGCCTACTTGCCTTAAGGACCCCGCCGCCGCTAGTTTCCATAAAGTTTCGCTCCCCTGGGCTTTGAACGAAACATAAAGGTGATGGTTCGGTTTCTGTTGACTTCCTAGGGCTATCTTGTTGGTGAATAAAATCGTCTGGTCCGGCGTTAGGGAGTATAAGGTATCGTAATGGAAGGAGTTAGGGAGTATAAGGTGTCGTCGTGGAAGGATTGTAGATAATGTAACTTGCGATTTTTTTTCCTTTCTGAATATAATCATCTTAATGAGAATACAGCATCACAGGGGAAGAACAGGATATAATGTTCTCGTCAGGCTCTCTTTGCTGTAATATAATCCTCTGTAGCTGGTAGAAGTGAAGCATCCTAAGAAGAAATGAAGCATCTTAAGTATAAATGAAGTTTATTCAGTTGAAATCAAGTGTCTAATGTAATCCAAGTGAAAATCTTAAGCCGCTTCAGCCCAAGGACATCATCGTCTTATTTATGTTACGAGCTGAGTTTCTTTAGCCTTTACTGGAATTTTGACGGGGGAGAAAACTGAGGTCATTTCAGGCCCTTACTTTTGGAGGTTGCCCCCGCCCTCCCCCAAAGAAAGTGTTCTGGAGGTGGTAAAAATGCAGTTCGAGAAAGACGTCGTACCGAAAAGGTTAATCCTACTAACCCTTTCAGTCAGTGGACGAATTTTGGAATTTTTATTTATATCATTTTCCACCAACGGACAATTTTTACTCAATTTTGGAAGGATCATGAGTTATACTGGAGATAAATAAGGGAACATGTAATCCCTCAACTTCGAAAATTTTCTCCAAAATATCATTAGAATTTTTCCATAGAGGGAAGGAATTAAAAAAAAAAAAAAAAAAGTCGCCGGATTGCGGGAGTTAAGGTTGGGTCCGTCCGAAACATTCCGAGACTGAGCGAAGCGTTGTGGGATCTCTCTTCGGTGACGCCCAGACCCCCTACCAGCCAGGATGATTACGAAATAGATTGATTTTTATATGAACAAGTAATCACAACAATTAAATAAATGAGAGGGCGTTGTGGCCGTGCCTGGACGCCCCTCTGTGTCTCAAAAAAATAGTGTGGCCTTAATCCCTTCAGTACGGTGACGGTGCTGGAGAGGGGACGCCTTCACGTGGTGGCACCGATGTAACAGAGTGACTCCACTGTCTGGTTATACAAACATCCCTCACTCCCCCCATATCCCCTGAAGGAACGAGAGTAGACTGCAGTAGGGAATCTTTAGCCTTCAGTCCACTGCCTCCATTCTCCCCCCTCCCCCTTTCGTTTTCTCTTTCTGTCTGCCTCTCTTCCCCTCTTATTTCCCTCATTTCTCTTTTATCTCTGTCTGCCCCATCCTCCTCGTTTCTCCTCTCCTCCCTTTCTATTTTTCATTCTCTGCCCCTCCAGTTCTCTCTTTTCCTTCACCTTCTCCATCCCCTCCTATTTCTTCCCTGCTGGTCGTGTTGGCGATAAAGACACCATGAGGAGTGTACCTGGCGTAATAACACAATGTCCCCTGATATGTCAGTCTGTACCCGATTGACACGACATAATACTACACTCTCTCTCTCTCTCTCTCTCTCTCTCTGCCAGATTGACATTATTGCTCCGTAAATCCTTCATATCATCTGTGTATATTACCCGGTATGTTGTGTGAAATCTGGTATACATTATTCTTATCAGATTTAGGCAACTACGTGAGGGCTCTTCAATTCCCCTTAAGAACTGCCTCAATTACTTCTTATTAACCTCGAAATTTCACACAAAGATGTCCTATTTAGTGCGGACGATGCTGTTCGGTGAAATTTTTATGTGGCCTCGAAAGGGTCTACGATGTGTATTAGTATAATTTTCTTGCTAGACCTTTGCTAGATTTTGTACTGCTATAGATTGTTAGTCGTAAGGTCGTCGAAAGTTGGCCATTAGTTAGTCGTAAGCTTTGCAGAGGGTGAGTCTCGTACCAGTCAGATGTGATGATGACGAGGAAGGTTAGAGGTGAAGAAAATTATCGTTCATCATTTTTTTTCGGCCATTAAGTTTAACACTAAGAGCACTGATGGTAATGATGATGATGATGATGATGATTTTCAGAACCGGACAATATGATCCTTGCTACAGCCGAGTCCAACACCTGTTACAGAAATGATGGTGGTGTTGTTGACGATGGTTTCAGATCTAGTTTGTACCTTATAATTTTTGCTGCCACGAGTTTAAGAACAGCAAAAATGGAGTGATGGTGGTGATGGCGATAGAATGATGATGATGATGGTGGTGGTGGTGATGCCAAGGATGATGATGATGATGGTGATGAAAGATAAACTAAACAGATGGATGGATGGAGGAGTCCGTTGTTGCGAGGAGAGTGCAGTCTTAATCACTCACACTGAATTATCTATAAACTGACTCCCCACTAACCAGAAAAAACGGAGCTATGGATTTCTCTTGTGTATACCTCCCACTCACATCAGGCTTGGCAGATTTAACTTTTATTTCCTTTTGTTTAATCATTTAGAGGTCTGGTAATCGAACTTGGCACTCCAGGTGAGGGGTCCAGAGAGTAAGAAAGGGGAAAAAAAAAGTGACGGAGGGAGAACTAATCAACACCATATCAGATAAAATGGACCACACACTCATTCACCCGCCATTCAAGCCCCTGGAATCCTAACTACAACTCTTAGGCATAATACCAGTACTGTATTCTTTAAGTCTCACACGTTAAATGGCAAATTAGCAGGAACGTCCGTGTGTAGGATGGAAACAGAGACAAGGCATCTTCACTGTGGACTTTATTTTCGTGGTGTGGTTATATACAGGGTGGGTTATGGGTGTGGCTTTGGCTTCTAGTACACAACACGTGATGATCAAGACACGGAGACGTATTCTAGGTGGCTTTGCAGGCTTCGTAGCACCTCTTCCTTAGTGATTTATTCTGCATATTACCCCTTGATATTTTCTTGTATATGTATTATTTTATTATTGACATTCTTTGCATCAGGAATCATAGTTGCAACCCGAGCCCCATCTGAACGTAAACCCAGTGGACTGCAGGCTGGTTACCCTCCTCCTGCAGTCCACCATGCTCCTTCTGGGAAGATAAGGAGGAAACTGAGGGACGTTTGTATAACCAGGCATTGGAGCCACACAGTCATATCGGTGGCACCACACGAAGGCACCCCTATCCAGCACCAGTTTGCATCAGTATTTAGTGTAATGTGCAGACTAAATCGCAATGGAAGAGGTGTTAGAGAGCCTCCCACGCCATCAAGAATGCATCCCCAAGCCCTATATACACAATAAGGCAAAAACCTGGACGGAACAAGGGTAGTACTGAAGGACGGACGTGCACGGACGGATAATTATAATACACTAATTACAACCTGCACTACAGTACACACTAGAATACATCATACACTATGGAGCCTCCTGAGACTTGTAAATGGCGTGTGTGTGTGTGTGTGTGTGTGTGTGTGTGTGTGTGTCTAGGGCTGGCACTGGGCGACCATCAACAGGTTGAGGGGGACAGTGCCACTAATACAATCAGCTCTGGTTCTGGCTGGTAGTGAGTGTGAGAGTTGTCAGTCATCGCGAATATAAGTGGCAACCTTCACATCAACAAACACATCTCTGTAGCAGTCAGTTATTTCAGAAATCATTATGTTTGGCTGCATTTTTCACATTAACGTTCACTCACTGTTTGGTAGCGAAGTGTGTGGGTAGCTGTATTGAGTGAAGAGAAAAGTAGCAATCAGCATTCCTATACACGAGGAAATCATAATGTTTGGTCATATTTTTCACACTACAGTATTCAGTTTGCTTGTGAAGTGTTTGGTGGCTGTATGAGTGAAGATAAAAGTACAAACCATCAACCTTATACAACAAGACTTATGTTTAGTTTAGGGATTCGTGTTGGGTTTTTACGCCGTTATCTCGCCTGCCTTCCGCATCAGCTCCATTTTCACCTCCTGGTCTCGGGCCTTGAGTCGCAAGTCCTGGAGAGATGCCTGGCGTCTCTCTGCCTCTTCTCTGCGGATGGTGAGGGGCGGGAGGGGGGGCGCTTGGAGACCTGCGGGCCCGGTAAGGGGGGGAGAGTAAGGGAGGGGAGGCGCCAGGCTAGAGGAGGACAGGGAGGAGGCGGTGGACTGGAGGCCTGTGAGGGAGGGGAGATAAGGCTGGAGGCTGGTGAGGTAGTGAGGTGCCTCCAGCTTGGTTCGTTGGGACAACTGGGCCAGCACAGAGGTGAAGGAGGGGGTGTAGGGGAGGAGGTGTGGGGCAAGGGCAGGGGGTCGGTAGGGCAGATCACGCAGTACTGACAGAGTGGGATGCACATAGGGTGACCCAGGTGGTAGCAGAGGCTGGGAGACGGAGGCTGCGGCAACTGCGGCGGCTGCGGCCGCTGATACGGCGGCTGCTGAGGTGGGTGGCAGGTAGGGGTTGTGTGGGGGAGGGACGCGGGCAGGGTGGAATATAGCAGTGGGATCCAGGTGCTTGGCGGAAGGCGGTGGCGGGCCAGGGGGGTACCCAAGGCCAGGAGGGAAGGGGCTTGAGATGGTGGGTGGCAGGGACGGGTTCTGGAGGGGCAGGGGCGCTGACGGAGGGAAGGCGCCGTACGGGTGTGTGGACGGACCGACCTTCTCTTGCTTTCGCCATTTCGCACGACGATTCTGGAACCACACCTGCCGGAGGAGAGAACCGAAGTTAGTCGCTGGCAGACAAGGTAAACTTTTAAAATCCGGTGACACCTTTTCTATTATTCCTTGCTACATCTAGGCGATTTTATTAAACTTTCAAAGGAACTTGGGGTAAACGAACGTTATATCTAACTCCTTCAGTTCGACAAGCCTCGTCTAATCTGTTTATCAGTGTATCTACCTGTCTGTCTATCCGTTGCCAGATGCCTTAATCCCATGAGGGGTGGCCACAAACAAATTACCTCCACATCCCTCTATCCTCTGTCATTTGACCGTCCTTCCTGTAACTCACAGCCCCTTCTTTCATATCTCTCTCCACTCCATCCCTCCATCTCATCCTTGGTCTCCCCCTCCACCCCTTAGGCAGTCTCTCATTCCCCTCATCTAACCCTAGCTAAATTCGTCCGAGGCTAACAGAAATAAAATACAAAAGCGTATAAAGTGTGTGACGGGGTGAGGTGCGTTAGACATATATCAATTACAGTGTTGTTTATGGTTGCTAATCCCGGCGAGCGGTCCTGGAGCCGCGGGAACGTAATAACAGCGGGGGAGTTATTAGCCCAAGACATGACACACCACACCACACCAGCGAATAGGACGGCTGCTGCACCCACACCTACACTCACACCCTCACCTACACTGTCTACACCTGTACCCATACTCTCACCCTCACCACTTACTCCACAACACCTGCACCTACACTCGCACCATCTACACCCACACTCACTCACACCATCCACACCCACACTCACTCACACCAATATTCACACCTGCACCTACACTCTCACCCTCTCTAGCCACTCCACAACACCATTGACTTGCATCTTCACCCACACTTACCCACATCTACACCCACACCACCACCTGCACTCGCATCCACACCACCTACTTCTATACTCTTGTTCTCACCATTCACTCCAGAACACTTACACCCACACTCACACCACCTGACACTGCACACCACCACCTCTCCCTCTCTGGTGCACTTAACGAACACTTTAATCTGTTGTATTTACGGGTACAACATATGGTATTGGGTGGTCGGTTGTGGTGGTGTGGGGGGGAGGCAGTTCATGATGCGGTTTAAGCCAGGCAGAGGAGAGAAGGTGTTGCATTAAAGGAGTCTACACATTTTGACAATAAACAGGTCTCCATGACAGTCAACTTTTATTACTGATCGTTTTATGTTTCGTATTTTGTCTCTTCGATATTCACACTACTTTGATTGTGAATTGTATGGTTGCTGTTTGAGTGACGTCTAACGTATAGACAAGCAGTCGTACAAAACTAACAGGACTCTGCACACTTCCAAAGTGTATTGGAATGTTAAGAAACATTTCTTAACAGTAGTCGTAGTAGTAGTAGTAGTTGTAAACCTAAGCTCATCTGAGCGTGAACCCGGTGGACTGCAGGCCAGAGCTGCTGTTCTTCTTCAGTCCACCGTCCTCCTGGCGGGGAAGAAGGAGGGAACTAAGGAATGTTCGCCTAGCCGGGCAGTTACACCGCTTGGTTATATTGGTGTTACTACATGAAGGCGTCTCTCGCCACCACCGAAACATATGTTGTCATGTGAAATTAGGCAGATAAGCAAGGGTCTCAAAGCCGTAAAAGGAAATCGGCAAGCAATCTTATACACGACTTAAGCTTATAAGAGCTAATAAATACGGCGGCAGAACACTAGAGGCCAACCAACAGGGTCTGCCGGGGTCTGCGTGTCTCCCAGCCGTTCGTCAGCCGTGCAGACAAGCGCTGCCCTAACTTACTAGCATCATTACTGCTATATCAGGAGAAAATTTAATTTCCTATGACAGGTTAATTTCTGCCTACTTTATTTGTCTGAGCGATGTTCCTCTCGAGGCCAATAAAACCTCTTATATCCCGTCTGTTGGGAAGATTACACGCGGCGCCGCCACGCACCCGCCCTGCCCCGCCTCGCCCCACCCCGCCCCGTCAAGCCACGCACCCGTCCCCAGCCCCACCACATCCCGCCTCATTCTTACCCGCCAGACCCCTCTACAAACCCGCCCCGCTACGCCCCACCCCACCTCATGAAGCCACACATCCGTCCCACTCTACCCCACCACACTTACCCTCGTCCCGGCCCACCCCATTCTGCTCTTCCCCACTCCTGGACACACCCGCCCCGCCACGCAACCTCCTTCCCCGTCCTAGCCTGTGTCTGTGACCGCCACCCCCGCCGCCGTCCCGCCACTCCTGCCGCCGCACCATCGCTAATTTACTGCATAATGAGAGAACCGTCTCTAAACTCTTGGTAGTGTTGTACCTTAAGGAGTGCAAAGGGAAGCGTGAAATCCAGCGATTGTAAATGAGTAGGTACACTGTTGTTCTATAAAATGCTTGATCGGTTTCCTCTACACACTTCCCTGCTTTGTTATCCTTGTCTCTGTTTCATTGGAATAGTTACGTTAGTCCAACCATATGACAGACAGCCTCGAAAGGCCCAGTAGAACTGTTGCTTGATGCTTTCCTTTGTAATCCTTTGTACTCTTGTATACTCTACAGTTAATCACCTTCTGGATCTTAGACTGAAGTAAATTTTACAACATGCGATACTAGAGAAACCAGGGATAGCAGCAAGCTCCCCCTCCCGTCTGCGATCTGTGCTAGCTAAGGGATGGAGTCAGCAGCAGGTTTCCCCCTTATCTTGGCAATCATTGCCGTTTTGTTGCTTATTTCCCGTAGCTTAGTGGCACGGTAAGATAATGTTGCGGTTGACATCCTTTTCCTAGCACTTCTGTTTGACTAACACTGTATTCTAGTGATACGTTACTAGAACTAAGCATTCAGGATGGAGAGATGGCAAGTTTAGGCCACGTTAACGTGAAAAGAGTATTGGAGGGTAAGGGTGAGAGAGTAGCCAGGGCATCTTACAGCCGCCTCACGAAACTCCCAACCCGGACATCTAAATTACACTCTACAAGCCAAGGGCCTCTCACACGCAAGCCCACTACCACCACCACCACCGCCACCATCAACTTCATCCCTTTAGCTGAGAAGTACCTTAGTGGCATTATGTTTTGGCTAATGACAGACGATTTTACCATGCTTTACTTGTGAATTTCTTAAGATGCTGGGTAGAGAAGCCTTCATGCGGTGGTTCGTTGCCTGGTTATACAAACGTCCCTCAACTATCTCCCTATCCCCCAAGAGGAGGATGGTGAACTGCAGGATGAGGGAAACTTCAGCCTGCAGTCCACCGGGTTCACATTTCATGAGCCCGGGGTTGCAACTACTACTGCTACTGTTCTTAGTCCCAGCAGACCGATGAAGAATTTTCTCTTTTTTTCTTGGTAGCTTCAGACGGTTTTAATTAGCTTAGTAGAGACTTTCTGGATTGGTAGGGCTAGATACATCCTTCATTAACTCCATTACTACAGTTTTTCTCCCTAGCTCACTTATTATAGCCAACATTAATCTGCATAGAGAGGTCATATCTAGCTTAAATAAATTCGTCTGTATGCAGTAGTAGTTAAAAAAAAAAAGGAAAGGAAGAAAAAAGAAGAAAGAAGCTTATTGTAGTGATGTACTTATACTCTTGCCACCGTCAAACTGTTTTTATTCATCTAAAAGACCACTCGAAATGAAAGGGTTAATTACCATCCTTATATATATATAGAGAGAGAGAGAGACGTACTTCATAATTAAACCACATGTTGAGGGTATTAGTAGGTCAATTAATCGTTGCAGTAATCCTCAGTCGCTGGGAACCTATAATTAACTCCTCCTGTACGCTGATATACACGTGAGTTGAGCCATGGGGAGTAAATAAGAGTGGGTGTATATGTGGAAAATAGTGAGGGTTGTTGAGATGGGGAGTGTGTTGAGGTGGATGCTGACTGGGTGATGGGGATAGACTGAGTGATGAGGGATGGAGTGTGGATGATGGAGGGGATTGGGAAGTGATGAGTGGATGGATGGAAGTATGGGTGGATGAAAGGATACCTGAAGAGAATGATAAGACAGCGATTTGAGTGGTGGGTGAATAATACGGTCTAAGAGATATTGATTTGATGGATGAATTGCTTGTTGGATGAGTGGAACAGCGAGTAGATGATATCCGCGACCCACACATCTTCGTCTTCCCACATCTTTCTCCTTTCTTCGTGTCCCCTCTTCCAGTCTTCCCTTCTCTCTAATCCTTCCTTCCTCTTTCTCTTCCACTCTCCATGCAGCAGGCTGGTAAGTCAGTAAGTACACTATCAGATCCAACAGTCCTACTCTTTTGCCTTCCTCCTGTCCCTCCTTTTCTTTCCCTCTTTCTCCATCTCTCCTCCTCCTCGCCTTTTCTCCTTCTCTTTAGATTCCACCATCCTACCCTGTCTCTTCTTCTCCAGCCCATTCTTCCCCTTTCGCTTTCTCTGCCCCTCATCCCTCTCCCCTCTCCAGGCACCCTCCCCCCTGTTATGCGCTGTATTCTCTGCTTCCTTTCGTCCTTTCCATTCTTCTGTTCTACCTTTCTCTTTCCCTCAGTTTTCTGTCAGATCTTCCACTCTACTTTTCTCACTCCTTTCTCCACCTTTCTCTGGCCCTCTTTCCTCCCGCTCTATAATTACTCCCTCCATCCTATCGAAGCCTTCTTGCTTTACTATCCTTATCCTTCAGCATGTAGAATTAGATATCGTGGTCATAGTCTACTCTGTAACAAACAGCCTCGAAAGGATCGTAATGTCTGTTGCTGTTTGCTTTCCATTGTACTCCTTTGATTCTAGCCTATCTTTCCTTTCTTCCTTCCCATTCCTCTGTTTCTCCCTCTCTCCCTTCCTGCCTTTCTTTCCAGATCTTCCTCCCTGCCTGTCTATTTCCTTCCTCCACCTATCTCTCCATCTCTCTCTCCCCCTCTCCAGCTACTCTCTCCCTCCTATCAGCCTCCCCATCGCCGCCTGCACACGGAATGGAGCACGGAGGTGGCTAATGAACCCCGTGTAATTGGGAAGCGGCACAATTGTGTTCATTTGATATAGTAGCAAAAAAACATATTAGCTAGGGGGAAAGAGATAGACGAGGAAAGGAGGTTAGGGATAGGGATACGGGAAGGGCTACGTTGCTGAATAAGAGGGGATACATACATACATACATACATACAGCACCATCATTACATATACACGCATACACACACACACAGTGTATCATAAACCTGGCAATAACTAGGAAACATAACAGTGATCCAAGGGTTTTTTTTTTTAGATCTTTGCAATGACGAACACTTCAATTTGTTATTTCTTTGCTCTTCCTTTAACACACACACACACACACACACACACACACACACACAC
>JAGKTI010034020.1:0-11547 GCA_018397915.1 Birgus latro | reverse complement strand
GAAATAAGAAATCTCTTCACGGAGATCTCTTCCTGTGCCTTTTTCCTACAAATAGGAATCTAAGATATAAGAGAGAACTGATTAAGTTTATCTGTGAACCCAGGCACCGTGCGTCAGTCGGCGTGATCATCATCCAGCGTGACTGGTTACGCCCTATGTTCCACAGTTTGCCTAGCCAGAGTAATTTTGTCCGGTAGGATGGCAGGTTTTATTAGCTGAAGTCACGCACAAAGACAGACCGAATGCTGTGGATTTGTGTCAGACTAATGGAACTGCATGAGAACTGCTGTGTGTATATTTGTCCTATTACTGACCTAACTCTGGTGACGCCTTTTTCATCCCATTACTCTTGCTCTAATTAGATTGTCATATTTCGCTTATAAGACGCTTTTCGAACTGGATGAGTTAGGTACAGTCATCATTAGTCCTTACGATAAATGAGATATTTCTTAAGGATAATCAAGTCGCCTGGAGGAAGCAAGAAGAATATTAAAACTGCTTCCTTGGGTTGCAGCGGTAAAGTCGAGAGTAAATGCATTCACCCTGTGATGCAGCAACAGCAACATATTTATTATGTGAAGACTGAAATGACACAGACTGACGAGATGAGTGACTGAGTGTGGAGTGTTTGAGAGAAGGAGGAGAAGAAAGCCAAGGACGAGGTGGAGACATTGTGGGGGAGTAAGTAAAGAAACATAGCGTATGATTGGATGAGGTGATTTTGAGTAGGGTCAGAGACGCCCAGTGGTGCCTTTATCAAGACCATCTCTCACAGGAACCGGCGTCAGGCAGTACATAATTAAACAGCGAGCCAGCAAATACACTAGAGTGCTTTAATGTAATATGTCTGGCGATGCTTTACTAGTACAGTATATAGGAATAAAACTACTACCTTCTGATTTAACGTGACATTAACCTCGTCACTACGAAGATGTCTTCTCTAGTGCATTGATGCTAATTCTAGATATTTGTATTTAACAGAAGGAGTACCCTTAGTAATAATGCATATATCTAACCCTTCTAGGACGAAAAATCTCTCGTAAACTGCATAAAATCATTTGACAATAGCAGGAATATAAGACAAAAGACGTCCCTTAAGCCAAAGAGTTGAATGGTGTATCGTGGTGGACCTCAAACTCACGTCCCATTCAGGAGGCAGAGTCAGCCCTCAGAGGAAGCTTATCCGTAGCTGTGCATCACCCGTACAGAGTCTGCCATGATATCATAACTGCCCCCGTGTTCTCAGGTCTTTGGGGAGATATTTTTCCTCTTATACTTTCCCTTCTTCTTCTGCTCTCTCTTTCCCTTTTCCATTTTAATCTCTCTTGCTCTTCCTCCGTTTCCCTCCTTTCCTATTCTTCACCCCTTTCCTCTTCTCTTTCCCCGAATTCCTCTCTTTCTCCTTCCCCGCCATCTTCTCCTTATCTGTACTCCTCTTTTTCTCTTTCTATTGTCTCTCGTTTCCTTCCCTCCCCATCCGCTTCGGCTTCCCCTTCCTCTTTATTTTCATATACATTTTCCTCTTCCTCCTAGGTTTCCTCTTCATCTTACTCCTTCTCCCCCTCCTCCTCCTCCTGCTATTGCTCCTGCTCCTCCTCCTTCTCCTTCTCTTCTTCCTCTTCCTCTTCCACCTCCCTCCTGTCAGTTTTGAATTAAATCCAGACAGTAAAGATGAGTAAGTGTTTCCTCTCTTTCCTTACCTTTCCTTAAGCTCTTCCGGTCGACAAGGAGGAGGAGGAGGAGGAGGAGGAGGAGGAGGAGGAGGAGGAGGAGGAGGAGGAGGAGGAGGAGGAGGCGGTTATGAGATGGAGGAGGGAGAGTAAATATGGATAGGTAAAGAAGTATATTTACACAGCTTCTCTTCCATCCTCTCTCGCTTCATAGTCTGTACATCCTTCCGTCGTAATAGTCCCATTTCCTTCTCCCTTGCCTCTCCTTTCCCTCTGCCCCTTCTTCCGCCTTTCTCAGATTATTAAATCGATCTTTGTATACCTGGTGTGTTCTCTCTGCTCCACAATATTCCTCGCTCTTATTCTCTTTGCACTGTCTCTTTCTTATCACTGTTTTCTCAGTTACTTCCTCTCTCGACGTCCGCTACATATAATATCACATGCTCTCTCTCTCTCTCTCTCTCTCTCTCTCTCTCTCTCTCTCTCTCTCTCTCTCTCTCTCTCTCTCTCTCTCTCTCTCTCTCTCCACAGCGTCACCAACACCACAACAGCAGCTCCTCAAGGGAAATGGGAAAAACTTGGAGTGAATGCGGGTACACGAGGTCAGGCTTTACGCCACACTAACCTTACAACTTTGCACTTCATCTTACGGTGGAAGGTTGGGTGCCTGTTGTGTGGGACTTTTTGCCATGAAGCAGGACAGCTACGATAGTTTTTCCGATGACAATACGCTGTCAGTGTACTTTAGAATCATAGTTACATGGAAATAAAAATACGTAAATAAATGCATGAATAAATGACAATAAAATAAAATAAAAATAGACGGGCACTCAGTAGAGCGCATCTCTCCAACAAGGGGAACGTAATTTCCAAACCACTCTTCATAATGGGTTAGGTTTTCTCATCACTGATTAGGGTTTCACAGAAAATGTTTTCCGGATCCAGAATCTGTAATACGATCCGGATTGGTCCCAAAGGTCCCAAAAGTTAATTAATTTTTCCTGAGACATGGGCTATCTACCCACCAAATTTGGACCAAATCTCTCATTTAGTTCTTGAGTAATCCAGCAAACAGAAAAACTAACAAACAAACAAACAGATGAAAACGTACAGTACTCACCTTGTCGGAGAGAAATATACATATACATACATACGCACGCACACATACATACATACTTACATACATATATCTATATCCATCTATCTATTTATAGATGATTCTTCTTATGGAAACGAGATCTAATAATGAGCATAACCAAGCTGTAAAATGCATATTAAAGAATCTGGCAACGTTTCGACGATCCGTTTATATTTTTTTGAGACCTCAGTATTCACAGTAAATTACTACTCTAGCAAAATTCAGCTGTCAGTATCAATCACTGATATCGTCGAACTGGAAAGCATGTTTCTAAAGTAAACCATAAATCCGTTTGAAAAAACCAAGAATAAAAATATATATAAATTACACCATGATAAAGTGTTTTAAACACAATTTCCATATTAATAATGAAAGGTGTGGAGTGGAGGAGACTCCTGTTGCAAATGTTTGTAATTTGATGACTTAGTCGAATACTCCACACATGATTCCTCCACTTCACTCCACTGCCGTTTATATTTATACTCCCGTGACTCGAGGGGCAAGAACGGGCGTCATGTTTTGATCAGTGTGTGTGTGTGTGTGTGTGTGTGTGTTTGTAACAAAATATTCAAACAATACTGATCTGATTTAAAGTAAACTTGGTGAAAGGGCTGAGGGTCGGCCATGAGGCAAACCTTTTGTTTTCTAGAACAATAGGCCAAAGGTCAAGGTCGCAGGACAAGGTCAGTTTATTAGATTTAAACTGTATTTTGTGAAACAGTTAAGGATAAGGCAAGAAGTAGATTTTGATTATATTTAGTTGAAGATCACGGTCAAGGGAAAAGGCTAAATTAAACAGTTTTTATTCGATTTAGACAAAACTTTGAGGAAGGTTTAATAATATGGCAAGAATAAAGAAAAAAGACGATTCTCAGTCCAACCAGTTAAAGATCAAGGCCACAGAGAAAGGTTAGATAAGAAGGTTGAGTCAGACAACAGTGAAGAGATTCAGTTTTGTTTACAGGATTCGGTTCTGACAACAATTAGTCGAAGGTCAAGAGCTCAGGGTACGGTCACAGTTCGATCCGTGAGTCTGTGTGAACAAAATAGCTAAAAAGTTGTAATATGATTTGAATCTAACTTAGTGGATGAGTTGAGAATCACCCAGTACACTGACGTATTGTTTTTTAAAACAATAAATCAAAGGTCGAGGTCATATTCCAAGGTCAATTCAAGCAGCTTTAATCTAATGTAGACTAACCTTTGTCGAAGGGTTCAGGTTAAAAAAGGATGAAGAAACTCAGTTTTGAGAAGAGTCAAAGGTCAAGGTCATTTGGAAAGGGCAAAGATCAAGGTCAATGGACAAAGTCAATACAAACAGGTTTGATCTGATCTGAACCAAGTTAGTAGAAGGGTCAAGGGTTAGGTAAGAATTTAATTAACTTTTTTTTTTTTTTTTTTGAGTAGTTCGACCAAGTTCAGGGTTACAGGGCAAACTCAAATATTCCACCCTGAGAGTAGTTGGTGGTTGAGGAGGTTGTACTCTCTGGGTGTTCTTTTTTTTTTTTTTTGAGAATTTGCTTTATCTACCTTGCGTGTTGTATTTTTGGTCTGGTTGTCTTGTAATTTTTAATCTTTTTAATGACTCCTTTAACAAGTAAATTTCATGGTTCTACTAACATAGTCTGAATGTATGATTATCCTATTTTTAAAATAATGACAAAGTATTTAGCTATAGTTTCTTCGTGATAACAAAAACTGCCGAATACGTTATCTATGGATTATCTATAGATGGTCAATATATACTGAGAGAGGTTCGACCATTGCATAGAGTGAGACAGTGTCAATATGCGCCTCCTTGACTTTTTCCACTGCAGTATCTGATACAGTGTATTACAGGACCACTGACGGGGCGAAAGTGCACACGTGATCCCCTGAACTTGTAAACCAAACTAGTGCATGACCGCAAAAATTTGCGGGACTAATAGTCTTTCCATCACAAACTATTTGCAGATACTATTGTCTTTGTTTCCATATATTATTGTGCCCACAGTAACCATTTCTGACCAAAAAGTCCAAGAAATTATTTTCGCCTATTTTGGCTTATCGCGATTTCCGACAATATCACTCTGTCGCGTCGCGTGAGATCGCCAAAAATTGGTTGGTATTTTTCTGACACTTCCTGAACTTACCCCTACCTAATGCAAAAAGAATTAGGTTGATAACTATTACCGTTCTCTTTAAAGAAACGAACAAATGATTTTCTCATATTACTGCTTGTCAGGATTTCCGGAATTTTCGCGCCGTCGCGTCGCGCGCGAATGCCAAAATTTTTGTTTGGTATTTTTCTGACACTCCCTGGACTTACCGCGAATAATGTAAAAAGATCTGGATCAGTGTATCTATTACCGTTCTCGTGAAAGAAACGAACAAACTCACAGACAGACACATAAACACACAACTTGACATTATTATTTAGATAACAGCAATTGAAACTGACACCTTTCGATTGCTGCTTATTTTAGAATCCGATAATGACTACAGCACAACAAAACCAGTTTTCAGTGTAAGTACTACTAATACCATACCTACCTAATCTGTCCCATTAATCTTAATGCTTCCATTTATTTTCAAATGTTTGTGTCTGCCGTCGCGCGAGCGCGTTTTAGGGCCTGTATAAGGGAGGGTATTTGAGAGGAATAGGATGAGTTATGGGAATGAGGGAATTTGGAGATCGTGTAGTGTGTTACCTGAAACTGGTCATTGTCACAGTCCTTACACGAACTCTGCTGAGTGGTCACGAGAAAACTTTAGTCCGCTCGGACTTGCTGGTGACTTTATTCCTTTCTTTGCGTGGCTAAAGGTACAGGTGCTAGCTTCAGGCGGCAATATTAAAACACAGTAATTAAGCAATGTTTCGTAGGTATAACTGATGTATAATGTTTTTACTCTGTATCTCTCCTATGCTTATATAAATTTTTTCCACTGTTGTATAGAAGCTTTTTCGTGAATTTTCAGAGATCCAGGAATTTACCTACGACAGACCAACAAAAGACTGATCCTCTGCAGCCCTTACAAGCCACCTAGCGTTTGGGCACAAATACCCAATGTCCCTCTATGATATGCTAGTGATATCACACTCAGATCTGGTGTTATGGTGTCAGTGTGTTTTTTTTTCTACATATTTGTGGGACCATATATAGTAAAGCAAGAGTGATTGAACCTAATGGTATATATTTAATACTCGTGGACTATTTCTTGCAGAACACAGGATTGAACTCGTAGCCACACAGACCTCTTTTCCATCACAGTTTCCACTCTCTCAAGCCTCCACGCAGCTACCACGTGATGATGAATATGTGTTAAAAGTTTAGATTATTGCCTAAATAAACACGTTTCCTCTAAGATAACACGTTTCCTCTAAGATTCATAATGATAACTGTCAGTGCATTAAGATGGGTTTTTGTTGTCCAGTATAGTTCTTTGCCTAGTTTTGTTTTTCCACTTATTCAGTATGTTCCTTCTCTTGTCTCGGTCCTCCATCAGTTTGCTCGACACTCTCTTCTCTCTCTCACTACTCTTAATCTTGTCTCCTTTCCTCTCGTTTCACTCTCTCTCTCTCTCTCTCTCTTTCTCTTTCTCTCTCTTATTCTCAGCCTTCCGTACTTCCATTCTCTTATCTTTCCACTCTTCTCATTCTTCTCGTATCGTATCCTTACCTTATCATCCCCCCCCCCTCTCTCTCTGTCTCTTTCCTCCTTACTCTCCTCCTTACCCTTCCCCCTGTCCCCCCCCCCCCCACACACATATCCATTCCTTAAACCTCACCTCAGCAAACTTATCAACTTTGGTCTTGACACAAGTATGACTTGACCAGGGGAATGCCTTGACTGACCACTGGAATGAGACGGACTGGACGCTGAGTTGATCGGAGTAGAGATAGTTCATTCATTTAAGTGAGGGAATAAGTTGGTCAAGGGTGTGGGTTGATGAGTGGAAAGGGATTGGTAAAGGATATAGCTGTCCAGGGGATCAGCTTGACTGGTCAGCGGGTTATGACGGAATGGAGAATGAGTTGAGTAGACCAGAGTTGGTTAGGTCATTCAAATTAGGAAGTGTTGTTTACGGTCCTTGTGAGACGACGAATTGTAAGACTTAGGCAAAAGAGTAACTGGTTGACCAGGAGACCAACTTGTTTAGCCAATCGAATGAGAATGACCGAGGAATGTGCTTAGTAGAGTATGGAGTTACATGATTCAGTTAAATGAAGGGGAAAACTGCTTAAACGTCTCCAGTCAGTCTGAGGATTATATTTTTAAAACTGTTTTTTACACCAGACGAATATATTCTGCTTATGAGGAACTTTCAGAACTGAAAGATTAACTGTAGCCTTCATTAGTCCCTTCATTAATAAGTCTTTTTTAAGCTGAATAAAATCGTCTACAAGTGCTAACAATAAAAATCATCGAACTGAAAAATTATACGTGTAAGGTGAAGGACAGAGTGAGTTAGGAGACGATGGTAACGAAGTGACGAAAGGTAAGACTTGACTGACCAGGGTAATAAGACTGACTGTGGGATGAGTCGACTTGAGCAGAAAGTCAGCTGGTTTAGTTAAATGAGTGAGTTGGTTAAGACTTGTGAGGTGATTAAGGTATTAATTGATGAGGGGAGTGCAACATATAGGAGACTGAGACGGACTGAGTAGAGCTATTTGATTCACCTAAAAGCGGAAGAATGTCCCTTAACCCATTTGCTCTCAGTGTCCTCAAAATAGGACGGAACTGGGAATTTTCAAAATTTAATAAAGAAGAGGAACCCCGGGGTAGGGACCTACGAGGTTCGCGACTATGACCCGACAGGTGGAGGGCGGTACGCCTAGCCCTCGCACAGGGACTCTGGGAGCTAATGGGTTAAAGATGTGAGTTGATGAGTACAAGGAGTCAGGCGAATATAGCAGTTACCTAAAATTTACAGATTTTGCCATGACTGACTAGGGGAACGACTTGACTGACCGGTGGAATGAGAGGGACTGGGGAATGATCTGATCAGAATCGAGAGTTTGGCGATTCTGTTGTTTGAAGGGCAGTGTTTTATGAAGGTATGAAATGATGAGTGGAAAGAGTTAGGTGGAGGAGTGGAATGAGTTAACCATTTAACCATTTAATTCAATACGTTAAGCGAATAAGAGAGATGGTAAAGGAGAGTAATGAGTGGTGGAAAGACCTCTCAGAACAATTGTGGAGCCAGGAGAGCTGACCTGAGTAGGGAGTTGACCGTTTCAGCTAAATGGAGAGAAATAGTTAAAGCTCTTCGAGGTAAATCAGTGGAAAGAATATCAGAAAAATGGGTAGATTAAGACAATGAACTGATACAGTAAAGATATTCAGTTCTGTTCAATGTAGGGGAGAGTTCGTGACAGCCTTTGTGAATAGGTGAGAGGAAAGGCTTAAGCGAAGGAGGTGAGTAGGAAAGTGGCTTGTCAGTGAAACGAAACAATCTTGGGAAAGAGTTAAGAGAGTATAAAGTTAGCTGATTCAGTTAAATGAATGAAAGGGATGGTTAATGGTGTGAACTGACCAGAGGAAAGATAGATGAATAAAGATTTTGAGCTGACCAGTGAAATGGCTTGAAAAAGGGGAGTAAAGATTAGATCACCAGTGAAGTACGTTGATCAGTGGAAGCAGGTTATTCAATCCACTCAGCTTTGCCTGCAGGGGACGTATGTTTAACTTACGGTGCTGGTGTTGGAAAGGCATAACGGGAACTTGAATCACTAAGTACATAACCATTTGGGCAATTAATTTTGTGACAGTAAGAACATCTCAGGCATTCTACTCCAGATAACGAGAGCTGAAAACGGATATAGGATGATTTATCCTTTCATGGCTGGATAATTTTAGTATTGTGTCTTTACTGTTGTTACACAGTTTTATATGACTGAGGATGGGTAGTGAGAGACTTAAAGTTTTAATGAGTAGGTACTTAAATCCCTGCGATAATAAAGCAGCCCCTCAGAGGATGAGTCTCCAGGAAAAGGACAGATCAATTGAAAAGTATGGGAACTAATGAAAGAGTAACAGCCTTGTTGCTGCTGGATCAGTTTGTATGAAAACTATTTCAGGATCAGATCCCATACTGGATATGTACGAATGAGGAAAAGGCGTTTTTAGCAAGAGCAGTGCATGTAAAAGCCCATGTAATGCACTGGCTGTGCTTGTGCGAATAAAAATCTGTAAGTCAGCAGAATGAACTGAAAGAGTGCAAACAAACGCTAACGTATGGATGGACATACTTTCAGCACATGCTTAAATGTCCCACAATGCTGTGTTTCGAACCCCAGCCCAGGACACAAGCACAATTGGAGACAAACGCAATACCCACTGGTTCTCTTTAGAAACTGAACCTTGAAACATACAAGGTTTTGATTCTGGCTAGATAAAGAAACTTGGCTATTTTTGAAGACGTACAACATGAAAACTGGGATAGAACTGTTCTGAACTGTCTGACTGACACTTACTGTGCTACATAGTCGAACTAGGCTATGTAAGATTTTGTTATCCTACAAAGTACCGGTAGGGTGCTTAAAATGTAAAAAATAAGTAGATACACTAATCATTAAGCGAATGATTAAAACAGTAAATCCCTTATTGCTCGTTTTGGAACTTCGGGGCTTGAGATTTGGCCCCTATACTTCGGAGACCAGCCTACGCAACGCACGAGTAACATTTACGTGATCGAAAATCATCCAGTATCCTCCAGGAAATCAAAATATTTACACTCAAGACAATATTGTCATTCAAGTGTATTCTACCACTAGATTATCACATTAGGCATTATAAAATGAAGGTACAGTACAAGTTCCGACAAAAGTCTATGACAATGAAGAAACTCAAGTTTTAATGACGGTGTAAAGAAAAGTTACAAAACACAGTACCTGGTAGGGTATATATTTGTGATTGTAAGAGTTTAATGAAAATAGAGGACAGAAAAATGTGCATAAAACTAAATGTGTTTCAGAATCAATAACTTTTTTTTTTTTTTTATGTGTCCGACTCTGGGCATAGGCTTTACAGCCTGCTATCATGGCCCAGCAGTCCTCCTACATACCATGTCACCACTTCGGCGCTAACACCCACCGTCCATATTGAATACATGCTAGGGCTGTCTCATACAGGACTGGTGTATTGGTATTAGCGGGGGTATTTTTACGACATGTCGGCGGGTCTTCTGGTAGATCAGTAAAGCCTGATTTACTGAATTTCAAATCCTTAAACTGTTCCCTGCCCCAGCGAGGATTCGAACCTGGGTCCGTGGGACCGCAGGCCACCTCTCTACCGATTGAGCCACCGCCTCTGGGATGCTAAATCCAGATACAAGTGAAATATACAGAAAGGAACAGTCGTAAGGCGATGGATACATTCTTCTCAAAGGAAAAATTAGGAGGCTTTGGAGAAGACTTAATGGTGAAACAAATAATTGGAATAGGTCTCACCTCCACAATGCATGTACAGTAAAAAAAAGCAATTGCATTGAACAGATATAATGCAGTATGTAGCTTCAAGAATGATGTAAAGTCAGGTAATACCAGGTCTCAAACGTCAGAGAAGCCGATTGGAAGGCAGCTGTTACACCCTGTAGCTCTAAAATGGAAGGCGATGGTGACGGCGACGGAGGTAACAGCATAGAAGCAACTTGCCAGCGACACTGAGGGCGTAATGTGTGATCGAGTTGTCCTCTAGGTACTGTAAAAATTCAAAATTATCATTCATTCATTATTCAATCCTATGTCTCCCCACAGACGAGCGTAGGAGGCCGGGGCTAGGCAAGTTGGTCCTGACACTTAAGATGAGAGTGACCAGCCTCACTCATCCCTGAGTGGCATTACGTGAGCAATAAACCCCAACCATCCCTTGGATATAAACATTCTCCGGCTCAATCCGATTGGAGCGCCGTAATTACCCTCTAAACCACCAGGCGCCAAAATTTGGTTATATGGTTACCACCCAGCATAGTAAATGGTTTCCTGGTGTACAGGAAACCATTTGGCTTGTCACTCAGTGTAGAGTCACCCACAGGCAGAAAGACGAGGGAAGAATGAAGGAAAGAAAGGCAGAAAAGGGAGTGTAAAGTCACCTGTAGGCAGGACAAGAAAAAAAAATGAAGGAAAGAAAGACAGAAGAAGACTGAAGGAAAGAAGAATAGAGAAGAGGAAAGGGCAGACACCCGAGAGCAGCACTACATCGAGTGAGTGGATGGTGAGCACCCCCACCTACCACAAATATGTTAGTAAAATGTTCCCTCGATGTCTGATCTGATTTAGATCAAACCTGACACATACAATGTGTGTGCGTACAAAAAGCAATTCATTTATAGCGCACATCGATCAAAGGACAGTCATGGGTCGTGGGTCAGGGTCATAGTTAAGAATCAGTTGTATCTCATTAATGACAGAATTTATTTCAATCAAAATTGGCACATCCACTGTGCGTAAGTATGGCAAGAAGTGATTCTATTTTAGTCAAGGTCAGAAGTAATGGGTCAAGGTAAAAAGACATCCCGGAGTTGTTTCATAAATACTCGAGGATAAAAAAAACTCGCACATTTATTATGTGGAGTGGACGCAAAAAAGTTATTTGAATTTCGTGATCGATGGATGGTCAAGGTGGCGGATGAAAATCAGAATTCGGGCGTTGCGTTTCAGAACTCCTTGACTATCCTCTTGCTATCATATCCGCCGGCGCGCGCGCGCTTGTGTGTGTGTGTGTGTGTGTGTGTGTGTGTGTGTGTGTGTGTGTG
>JAGKTI010034019.1:0-11548 GCA_018397915.1 Birgus latro | reverse complement strand
ACTCCTACACTAACCCACATATATATATACATCAAACACAATACATAATACAAAATACACTACCAAATACACTTATACACACACAACACATTAATCCACACATATACAGAAGCCTGGCTCAGAAAACACACTCATCGAGGTACACAGATCCTTTGGAAACACCTTCATCTACACACACACACACACACAAATATTCACACCCTTCCCCCCCTGCCATACATACTCCCCCCTTCAAACAGAGTCCATTTTAGCTTCACTTAATATCCACATTCAGAGTGTCTAATTCCTGTTAAGAAGATTGGACGGACGCTAAATCATCCATACCATATCCACATTTCACGTACCGTATTACTATCTGTCCACTTTACCAAAACACTAATCACCTTTGTGACTGATAATCTGACTCTTAATCTATCTATTGGTGCCACTTGAACCCAAAATATCAACCAAATTGTTTATCTATATGCGTTGTCCCATCGGTGTCACTTTCTATCTTCGCTGTATTAACGGTGTCAGTTTGTATCTATCTGTGGTCTTATTGGTGTCAGTTTGTATCCATGTTGTCTTATCGGTGTCAATTCGTACCTATCTGCGATGTCTTATCAGTGTCAATTTGTATCTATGTTGTCTTATCGGTGTCAGTTTGTATGTATGTTGTCTTAACGGTGTCAGTTTGTATCTGTGCTGTCTTATCGGTGTCAGTTTGTATCCATCCACGTTGTCTTATCGGTGTCAGTTTGTATCAGTGTTGTCTTATGGGTGTCAATTTGTATCAGTGTTGTCTTATGGGTGTCAGCTGTAACTATCTTATCAGTGCCACATGAACCATGCAAATAACCGAAATAATACCTTCAGATAACGAGGAGGAACACTTCATCTCGTGGCTCAACGGCAGGTCCCGGATGCTGGACCTGGACAAGACGGCCTGGAAGACGCCCCCAGACTCCTGGACCCACGTGTGTAATGTCTTCACCACCGACACCTACACACTCTACTGGGACGGCAAGGTACACATAAGCACTTACAAACACGAAGTACACATGAGCACATACACACACCACTAGGTCGGCAAGGTACACACACACACATGATGCATGAACACTATCTCAAAGAACCTACAGGTAACATTTTCTTTTCTTTCTCTCTCTCTCTCTCTATCTATTTATCTCACCCATATTTACGTAAGGTAGGTCATCTAAAGCTAGACACTGGGAATCTTTAAGGATATGATTAAGTAAAAAGAAGTCTTAAGTGTAATCTTTCTCCTCACCCGTACTGTGTCGCAGAAGGAAGATACTTTTAATACACATGCTGAGCTCTCTGGTCACTACCTTCCATTTAATACATAGAAGAAATACACGAGCAATATTTTTTTCCTAGTCTCAGAGAAAATCGACCTCTGACTCCTAAAGTGATTCTCGCCAAAACAATGAAGATAGAGGATCAATAAGTTTGGACACCAATATGTGAATTTATGAAGAGAAATACTAAACTTGTATTAATAATCTAGAGGCACAACATTTGGATAACGAGTGCAGTGCCTAGTCATGCCTGGCACTGTTCTGGCACGAGGATGTCTACGGTGTTGCTTAGGAGTTTGAGACAGTGTTACGCAAGGCCGAGAAGAATGGATGTGTTGACCTTAGCGTCCACCAACGTCACTTCAAAGCTTTGATGTCCAAGGCTTGAATAATGGCCGCATAAGCCCTAGTCTTCTTTCCATCGCAGACCCCTATATTAGCAGATAAACCTAATATTAATGTGCAACTTACAATCAGAAGGACCTACGATCACATCCCAGGTAGGACAAGACAGCTGGGTGGGTTCCTGACTCCTACCACCCTTCTTAACAAACCAGTACTGCCAGCTGTTGAAAACTTGCCAACTATACTATTTTTACTCAAACATGTCGAGGATTTTCGTCCTTTTACAGCTTACTTCCTGTAGCTCAGTGGCAGAATAAGATGATACCACAGCTCTCTATCCTTTCCACAGCACTTCCTTCGTGAACAGCACCACATTCTAGTGCTAATCTCCCATTTAAGCACAGCACTGTAGATGATGAGATGGAATTTTCTCATTAAAATGGCCAGAGTAAAACAACAAATGGTGTCCCCTACAGGAGGCGTACCGGATGTCGCTGTGGGAGGGGTGGTCGATGCCTCTGAACGGGACCCTGGTGGTGGGGCAGGACCAGGACTCTCTCGGCGGAGGCTTCGATGGCACACAGGTGAGTCCCTCTTGACTAACAGCCACCTCATGACCCCAAACCACATGATGACACACAGCTTGCCTTGATCACCTCCCTCTTGATAGAAAGTTTAGATGTTGATCATAGATGTCTGAATGAATAAATGCAGCCCAATCATCATGAAGACAAGTAACTGAATCACTAATGTATCACACAGGCTAGACTTCCTTAAGCATTTCCTCGCACCAGTCAAAAGCTTGGTGACTTCTGAACAGTACATGGTAAGTACTGTGTCATCCAGTAGGGGGCTGAACTTGGACTTATCTCTCGGTGTAAGGGAGAAAAAAGATGTAGAAAAGAAGGCCGTCCCAAGTAAGGTCATGCTTGTTGATTTACTTACAGAATTTAGCCTTTCATCGAAGTTTTCTTGGTGAGCAATTCTTGACCAGCAACTGTACAGGTGGGAAGAGTAATACCGATATAGATATTACAATAACAATTATGAAAAACTTTTAAAATATACTGAAAAGTTTGCTGAATTCCAAAGACCCTATCACAGCTTCGAAAACCATCACGTACTGTCCTGCCATTCATCGTGATTAATTGTATCGATAGTCCACAACTGTATCACCTGGCTTGTGTTGTCAGGCGCTGCTGGGTGACATCGCTCAGGTGTCCATCTGGAGTCGAGCCTTGTCCTGGGAGGAGGTGGCCAGGTTGGCGGCGTGTGAGGAGGCGGGGCGAGGCGACATCTTCAGCTCCGACACCTCCACCATCGAGGCTGAAGGCAACGTTGAGGTCGAATGGACTGAACTACGTGATCTCTGCAGGTAGTGGTCCTTATGCATCGACAGTCAGTTCAGATTATTCTCTCCCGTTTCGATGTTTAGTCTTGCTTATAATCTTATGACGAAGAGGTGATTTTTAAGTAGCTATTGAGTTTCCTTCACTATATCATCTATAGAAAAGAGCAGCCATATTATCCCCTTCATATCACGGTTTATCACGGCTTAGGTGATCAAATGCCAGCCCTCCATTTCCCAACCATGCACTTTACAACAAAATCTAACTTTAAAAAAAATAATAAAAAAGAAGTTTTGAGTAATTCTGCCAGTTCAGAGAGAGCTCCGCAACATTCCACTGGAGCATTTAACCACCACACACCGGACAGCATCAGACACAGCTTAGACACACAGCGATCAGACTGGGGAGTGGATGGAACTTGGAGCCACTTTTCTGAAACATGAACCTATTATATACTTGATGATGGAGGGTGAAGGACAAACCAGGATTAAAGAAAAAAATAGTGGCATTAATTTCAGTACAATAACGTCGTAATCACTTTACTGTTGCTACCACCAGACCATCAAAGTAACTTAGGCGAGTCCCCACATACTGAAGGGGTAAAAAAAAAAAAAGTCTCCATATAAATAGTTTTTTTTTTTTGCGCGCGCGCTTCCTGTAAACACTATCTATGCTCCACAACATGCCTTGACCACTTCCGGTAGTTTTATCAGCAGAGTTGTTATCCTTAATGTTTATCTTGTGACGTGGGGTGTGTGGGTGCCTTATTTCTACTGATATTCCTCCTTGGCAACTTTAAACATTAACTCCTTATGTAATTTTAAGTAACATATATTTCCTTCTCTGCAATGAATATCAGTTTTGTACATCACTGTTAATCAAAGAACACAAGATAATATTCCATGTCAGCGATATCAGTCACGTTTGAAAAAGATTTACAGACCTTACGTTTTTTACATAGTCAAAAAAGGCATCAGTGCACGGTGGGTCTGATGACATCTAGAATTGTTCGTCCAGTGGAATTAACAGTTTTTTAACACGCCTATAAATTATAACATATAAGATCATTCTCTATACAATATATAGCCTACAGTTTGCTGCTGCTATGACAATTATCCACCATCAATGCTGCCAACGTCTGGCGAAAACAGACTCGCATTTCAGGGTATTCTTTCATCCATGTCATAATATTTAACACATACTGTGCTTTAATTTTCTTTGGATCAAGCACACACTTTTTACTTCAATAGCATTAAAATAATCATTATTTCCAGACCATCACATAACTGGTACTACGTTCTGCTGCCAGAAAGGAGAGGCCTGAGAGCCTCCCTGTCCATGTGTCATGTGTTCAATGCCACCGTGGCCACACCCGCCTCCTCGTCTGACACTCAGTTGATGCTGAGTGAACTGACACCGTTCCTTGATGTGTGTTCCCCCACCGGCCAGTGGAAGCTGTGGTTGGGTCTCAGTGACGACCACGAGGAAGGGGTATGGAGGGACATCGCTTCACAACAAATCTGGGACTATTTGAACTTTGGACCTCAGTTCCCTAGCGACGATAACACGGTTAACTGTCTCCTTATGTCATCCATCAGCGGTCAGTGGAGTGACGTGCCATGCGAAACTATCAGAAGGGCATGTGTGGTGTGTTACATGGAGAGGCGGGACTTTCTGCGACTTCGTGGTTTGTGTTACAGCAGTGAACATCAGACCCGGTTCAGACTAACCAATGACTATATTGATGAACGCCCAGTGTTCCTTGGCTATTACAAATACCTAATACGGTGGATGTCAAAGGTTAAACAGTGGGTGCTGGTGGATGTGGAGACAAACATCACCTTACTGAAGACACAAGGTGTTATGACCAAAAGTTATCCAATTGGGAAACACATATGGATTGTTGTAGGGGAAGTTTGTGAACTAGCCGAGGACAGTACAGTGCTTCTGAGTCTATCATGGTGTGATAGTGACCAGTTTCCGTGTGACTCAGGTGACTGCATACAGGGAGGTGAACGGTGTAACCTGCGCTATGAATGTGAAGACGGCAGTGACGAGGTTGACTGTGAAAGAGTGATGGTGGGAGAAGGATACCAGAAGCAGCTTCCTCCAGTGGGTGATGGCGGGTCCCTCCTGCAGCTGCACACCGCCTTGACCCTCAGTCGTGTGGCCAGCGTGGACGAGATCAACTTGGCCATCAGTCTTGAATTTGAGTTGGTGATCAAATGGGTGGACGAGAGGGTCAGTCTGCGGCATCTAGGAGAAAGGACCATCCTCAGTGACGATGACATCAAGAAGCTGTGGCAACCTACCTACGAGTTGGTGGGCCTCCAAGGCGAAAAATTACAGAGGCTGTCAGAAAATATGATTGTAGCAACCACCAACAACGCCACGCAGCCACACTTCAATGATGTTTACATAGGTTAGCCTCTACAAATATTTCAGTTAATCTGATTTAGTCAAAGAAGTGATATACAGTATACATATCTTTTCTTTATAAAAGACATGTACTTTGCTGGTATTAGTAAATGTTATTTGTTGCAGTACAGATGTGGTTCACCCTGACAGCAGCAACCAGCTGTCACTGGTGCACTGGTACAGTGTATACATGTGCACGTACAAGTATGTTTTATGCATAGCATGCTGATGTTAATGACTACTGTCTGCTGTTACACAGATATTGTGTACCCCGGCAGCTCCAATCAGCTGTCGTTGGTGCACCGGTACACAGCGTCCATCACGTGCGACTTCTACTTCTGGTCGTACCCGGTGGACGTGCAGGTGTGCCACATCAAGGTCAGCCTGCCATCCACCTACCGTGGCCGCGTCCACTTCTCGTCAGGCAGCAACATGCACTATACCGGCGCCCAGGACCTGGCCCTATACAGCGTCATCAACCCCAGTGTCAGTCCACAGTCCAGCCACAACCTGATGCTCTTTGAGTTCCAGCTGCAGCGTCGCCCAGGTCTCATCATCCTCACCACCTTCCTGCCCTCCATGTTGCTGCTGCTGGTCAGTTGGGCCACACTCTTCGTCAAGCTGGAAGCTCTCAACGTCCGTGCCATCATGTCCCTCACCACCCTCCTCGTCCTATACACACTCTTTACTAACTTCTCCAGTTCTCTGCCTAAATCTTCAGAGATCAAACTCATTGACCTGTGGTTCTTTTCCATCATCTTCATCCTCTTCACCAACATCATGGTGCACATTATTATATCGCTTCAGAAAGTGCCAGCAAACGTTGCCAGAGTCAGCGTGCAGCAAGTGAAGCCAGCAGTGACATCGGAGCCGGTTCAGTGCAGTGATGACATAATGGTGGTGCCGCGTCGGTTACTCTGGAGGTACAGAGCACGGGTTCTGCCAGTTCTAGCTGTCGCCCTGCATATTACTTTCTGGCTGACTTTACTGTACACCAAATAGACAACAATGTAAACTTTAAATGTACCGTGTGTGTCCATGAGTGAATTCTTCTATGTCCAGTATTTAAGGTTATTGTTATCTATATAAACACACACACACACACACACACACACACACACACACACTCAAGGTCGTAGTCCAAGTGAGTCTGGAGATTTGCCAACACTTGTGCTGTAGCGATTTATTCTGCACATTACACCTCACTATCCTCCTACACATACTGAGGGAAACTTAGTCAATATCAAAACTATATTTAAAAAAAATGAGAATATTAAGGTGTAATATGCAAAATAAATCGTCAGGTGAGAGGTGTTAAGAAGCCTCCAAGGGCAACTAAAATAAAACTCTGTCATTCAAAACTCCCACCACAGCAGCACTCCCACCACAGCAGTACTCCCACCACAGTAGCAATCCCACCACAGCAACACTCCCACCACAGCAGCATTCCCACCACAGTAGCATTCCCACCACAGTAGCACTCCCACCATACCACAATACATGTTTAGGGGTCTTCTTATTTTTGTATCCTCAATCTCAACTGAACGTGAACCCAGTGGACTGCAGGCTGAAGTTGCTACAGACTGAATTCCAATCACTTCCACTTTAGAAACAGCTGCCAGGCACATCAATATTCATGTTTGAACCACGATTATATGACCAATCCCTTCAATCACCGTATAAGACATATGCTTAATTTACTTCTTTTTATGTGTAAGAGTTTCTGTGGAGTGATAATTACAATACTAGGTTGTTATTAACGCTGAAATTACACTACGCATACTGTATATTGCTTATGCGTGGTAGTGCGTGGCCGATACTTGTGGCAACCTCTGATGTGCGGTTATGAGGGACTGACATTTCTCATGAATAATTACGCGTCTTATATCACATACAAATGCCAAGTCTTATATCATTTGCAAAAACATTCCTTGTGTCTCTTACAAATAAATGCATTATATCCCATACAAATACGTTCTTTATATGCAGTATATACGTACATGCGTCCTATATGACGTACTGTACGTTGTCATAAGAGTACACATCTTATATGCCAAGATTATACTCACATACCCACACCCAGTATAAAGTTTGGAATTAATCTCTGGCGTTTTATGATCAAAGTTCGTTGCAAATAAAACCTATAACCTTGGTCACTTTAGTATTCACTCTTCTACGCTATCTAAATTTCTTCATGCCATTACAGACAACTTATTGGTCTCTGTGTTACTGCCATGAGCGGTGTTTGAAGAGTTTTAGGTTCGTTTTAGAGATTTTATTACCACAGTGCACTGCCTCACAATTTTCAACGTTACATGCATTGCAAATTTCACTCCATTTACAAGAATGATCAAAGTTCTCTCTAGTTAATGCTCGACCGTCCATCTTAGCGTCAGTTACAAAATTAGACACATTAGACTTGGTTTATATTACGTTAGGAAAGATTAAGTAAAGTTTAGAAGCTAGAGTTGGGTTTTTTAGACTTATTTTGAGCTCATGATATTTTTTTACTTTTGATCCAGGTAAAAGATTAGGTAATGCTCAGAATTTAGACTTGGCTTTATTAGACTTATTTTGAGCTATGCGGATGTTTTACATTCAGATCCAGATAAGCGATTAAGTAAAGTTTAGAATTTAGATGTTTCTCAGACGTGAGTTAGGCACATTTTTTTCACTTTAAGATTCAGATTAAAGATTAAGAAAGTTTAGAAGCTATATTTGGTTTTCCTAGATTTACTCTGAGGTACATATTTTTTTAAATTCTTTTTTTATTTACGGTCCACATAAACCTAAGTGATGAAGTTGCGAGGTTCTCATAAGTTTAAAGCCTGGGAGATTTGGTTGGAAATGAAGTCCTGAAAACCCTAAATGTTCACCATACGTTCTCTAAATCTGTTCTCTAAAAAATATTATCAGTTTCCATATTTACAACTTTTCCTTAGCTATCCAGGTGATATTCGACTTGGAACACTTTCTGAATTTACCCTTCCACTATCAGAATTCTCTCCCAAGTTCTTTAAGTTAGCGTCTCTTTCAAACCGACTTTGTCACTTTTCAACATCCTCACTTCGTCACCTCTATTCACTTCCAGTCTCACCTCCAATCACTTCCAGTCTCACCTCTATTCACTTCCAGTATCACCTCCATTCACTTTCTGTTTCACCTCCATTCACTTCCTGTTTCACCTCCATTCACTTTCTGTTTCACCTCCATTCACTTCCACACTCACCATCATTCACTTCCTGTTTCACCTCCATTCACTTCCTGTTTCACCTCCGTTCACTTCCACTCTCACCTCCATCCTGTTTCACCTCCATTCACTTCCATTCTCACCTCCACTCAGTAGTTTAGTTCCAATAGCGCCCTTGTACAAACACCTACCGGTATTTCCTACGTCAGCGTTATCAGTATCTACACTGCATCATTTACATTCTTACCCATACTGCCACACACGCCCACACCAGCACACTGATTCGTCCCCACAACTGACGAAATATAGCCAATTTTTCAATAAGAGTATATTTACAGCCCCCCCCTCCCCCCGGGCATATCAGGTAAAGGGAAAAAAATCGCTGGGAAAAAGGTGCTACGAAGCCTCCTATCCCATCTAGAATACGGTCTATAATCGAGAGAGAGAGAGGGGGGGAGGGTGAGCCGGCCCCCTCCAGTGTGAAGCTCATATTAGTCACCTCCTCCATCATAAACATCATTTCTTACGCAACATTCCTTATACCAGCCTATCAGTAAAGTGTATAGACAGCAGAGAAATATGAAAGTCTGAATATGAAAGAGAGAGGGAGAGAGAGACAGAGATAAAGCAAAACGGGAAGTTATGCTCGTTATTTTCACCTCTAACGCATCGTATCAGAAAAAGTAACATCTAGGAGCATAGAAAAATACCAACCCTCTCACAGCTTGGGCAGATTATCCAGCAGAGAGTTGTGAGAATAATAAGCTGTAGAATATTAGCAGACCCTTAATCAACTGCAAATATCCTTGGTTCAGGAAGTATCGACCTGCGTGTTCTTCATACTGACAGTCACTGCATCACTTGGGGTATACGGAATGTCTTATCATAATACATCCACATCACCGGTAAAACAAACATGCTTTACTCAGTCCCCACAGACGCCTGGGGGCTACGTTTGAATCCTGGAGGCAGGCTACGAATCAAAGCCGTACACAGAAACGTTCTTGAGCTGAAGTGTGTGTAAAATTGCTTGTTCCTATCTTCACTCACACAGGTTGTAATCACCTCACTGTCAAATTAGAATTAATATTAGAAAACTCTAGAATTAATATTAGAATGATTATTTTTGCTAACAACTCTCTGCTATGGAGACATGCTAAAGGGGAAAACATGTCTATTATTAATGGTTCCTTTCCTAGGGCGCCGGTGGAAGGCAGTGTGAAGTAAAAAAAAACAACACAAGCACACACCACAATATCCTCAGCTATTACTTTTCCATTACCTTTCTTATATCGTCACTAACCTACCACACACACACACACACACACACCACAATATCCTCATACATTATCTCCAAGTAACTCTTCCTCTCACCATCTTATCCTCCTGCTCTTCCCATCTTTCTGTAACGTCATACATCTAATCTCCTATTTATCTATTACCCCTACCATCATTATATCCTCCCTATCAACCAAAACCATCCCTTTCAATCTTTTCTATAGCATCATAACCTAATCTACCCATTCCACTGTATGATCTGTTACTTCCACCCTCCCACCTTTCCCAGCACCACCAACATAACTTCTATTCCATCTTTCTCACATCGGCATAAACCAATTCCTCTGTACCACTACATCCTCATCTATTACCACCGTCAATACACCCATCCCTACACCTTTATGCCTATCCTCTTCCATCTTTCCTACTTAGTCATAAAACTAACTCTCTACACCACTATAAAGTCAACCATTACCCATACCCTCCTTGCACCACAACATATTCATTTCCACCTGTCATATACTATCGTCTTACTGCCCCGTCCATCACTCCCCCCTCTCTCGTCCCCTGTCCTCTGGTGGCCGTGTGGGTGTGGCAGCAGCGACATTGGGTGAGAGGGGGTCAGTGTTGGTGGAGTGATGGAGTGCACAGCGGTGATCACACTGCTGCTGCTCCTGTTTTCACCTCCAGCCAGCCAGGGTGCGTAAAGACTAATACTGTTATTCACTGTGCTTCAAGTGAGGATAGACGTGAGTTTTCTTAATTTAACACGTGGATATTTTGCATTTTCACCCAGATAGCTTACTTATGGACATAACTTGTACGTTGAATTACTGTGCTCAAGCCCTTGCCAGAGAATGTAGTGGGTATGTGCTGACACGACTCTTGCCTCCTACAGAGTCGAGTTTAGATTCCGGCGCTGGGTCGGGTCAGGAGGCGGTGAAGGTCAAAGTGTTCAGTTTGCACAGTGGTCTGTGGGACGTGGCCACCGACACCACTTTCCTGCGATACAACTTTACACCCCAGACGGACACACCTGCCTCCACAGCCCTCCTGTCACTCTGCTACTGGATCAGGTCCAGGATATCTACCTACCTGCCTACTTATATATCTACCTACCTACCTACATAATTACCATCTTTCTACCTACTTACTCATCTACCTACATACCTACCTATTTATCTACCAAACTACCTGCCTACCTACATACTGTACTGACCTACCTACCTACTCCGGTTAGGTGGTTCGGCCTGCCTCCATTGCCCTCCTATCACTCTGCTACTTCAGAATTCATGAAACAAACTCACCTACCTGCCTATGAACCTCCTTCCCCCCTCCCCCCTTGTCTGTCTGTCTGTCTGTCTCACCAAACCCACCCACCCACCACACGACGCACATTACTCTCTGCCAGTGTCAACTCTATGCCAAGGCAGCCACTGAACCAACAAGCGATCAGAGGAAATTCAATACAGACCAAGCAACAGTGTGTACCTTAAAATCCAATGTTACTGAAAAATTCTGCGCATTTAGATATACACGAAATAAGCGTGTATTCTTGAATTATTTTTTACGTCATGATCGCTGGTCTTTTTGTCAACATTACCAGTTGGAGTGACGGCGTTTTCTTTACACTTGATTTTAACACTTCCAGACGAGACTATTTTTTT
>JAGKTI010034018.1:0-11548 GCA_018397915.1 Birgus latro | reverse complement strand
ATTTTTTTAGTTTTTGTTTATTCTAAACTTGAAGATAAACACCCGGGGGCATCATCTGGCAAAAAAAAAAAAAAAGACTTTCTCTCTGGTCTTGCTTAGTGCCATGCATTAGTTTTGTAGGGGAGTCAAAAATTATTACTTTTTTTTTATAAGTTTTTGTTTATTATAAACTTGAAGATAAACATCCACGGCATCATCTAATGGAAGGGGGAAAAAAAATCTCTCTCCATCCTTGTGTAGCACCATGCGTAAGTTTGCGTAGGGGTGGAGTAGTTAGCAGTGATGCATAGCCACTGGAAGGTTACCACAGCCTGAGCTGTGGCTCGCAATCCACTGGTTAAACACAGTGTGTCCAGGCAACTCCAAATGAACAGATCTTGAATTTTTTTCTTTGAGGAACAGTCTTGTGTGCTCCAGGCCTTTGGTTCCTTCTTGCATTAAAAAACTGAGCTATGGTATAATCTTTTCACTATAGCCAGGCATAAAATTGCATCACTCCATCTTGAATGTTGAGATATAACAGTAGATGAACAGTAGAGTATGGTGTTAGTCAGCAAGAAGTGTTATGGAAAGAGTGTAAAGTTGTAATATTCTCATTTTGCTGTAGCATTGCAAACATCATATGGGGATTTCGTAAGAGGAAGCATGGCATCATTTGATATGATTTTGTGTAAGAGTGACTCGTAAACCTTATCCCATCATTTGGTGGGTGAAAAGAGGACAGGATGATGATATTTTGTTTGTGTCAGGTTGGCATCGTGGGCCGTACTGGCGCAGGGAAATCATCCCTGACACTGGGTCTATTCCGCATCATCGAGCCAGCAGGTGGCACCATTACCATCGATGACATTAATATCGCTGACATTGGCCTCCATGACCTGAGGGGACGGCTTACAATTATTCCACAGGTTTGCATACCTATTATTGTTATTATTATTATAGACTAACAAAACGAAACTGCTAGATAATGCTGATTTTATGTGTGTGGCATGTCAGGGAGAGCAGGTGGAGATTGTCAGGCATGAAAGGATTTAACTTGTTGGTGAGTCTCTTGAGTGTTTGGAAGAGTTTTGTTATTTGGGAGACATGTTATGTGCAGCTGGTGGGGCTGGAGCTAACTCTGTGGCTAGGGTGAGAAGTGGTTGGAAGAAGTTCGGGGAGCTGTTGCCTTTCCTGATATTGAGAGGGCTCTCCCTACATGCTAAGGGATCATTGTATGCAGTATGTGTTAGGAGTGTAATGCTGGATGGTAGTGAGACCTGGGAAGTAAAGGAAGAGGATATTCGCAGGCTCAAACATACAGAAATGACAATGATTAGGTAGATGTCCAGTGCATCCTTGCATGCAAGGCCTGGGGGGGCTGGATTTACAATGGAAGAGTCAAGAGGTAGAATGGGACTGGAGTGTACTGGTTTTGTGATGAGGAGAGGTAGATTGAGGTGGTTTGGGCATGTGGAGAGGATGGGGGATGATAATTGGGTGCAGAAAGTGAGAAGCGTTAATATTAGGGGTGGGATTGCGAGGAGTAGACCAAAAAAGATATGGAATGAGGTCATTAAGTGTGACCTCAGGGTTAAGGGGGATGATAATTGGGTGCAGAAAGTGAGAAGTGTTAATATTGGGGGTAGGGCTGTGAGTGGTAGACCAAAAAAGATGTGAGATGAGGTCATTAAGTGTGACCTTAGGGTTAAGGGACTGAACTGGGAGGCTGCCATAGATCAAGCAGCATGGAGAGCCACCATTAGGTGACCAAGACCGACACATGCAAGCATGTTGGAGCCTTCAAAAATGAAACAATTATCATTATTACAGTATTACTATATTGTGGTAGGTGGGGGAGCTCATCATTCACTCAGTGTAGGGATGCTGTATGGTCTCTACACTGAGTGACAAGCCAAATGGTGTCATGTACCCAGGAAACCATTTACTATGCTGGATAGTAACCACATAACTGGGGCTTTTGGCCGGAATAAGTGTCTCCCAGATTCCCCTATCTAAAATCACTTTTTTTTGTCTGACTCTGGGCATAGGCTTCACAGTTTGCTATCAAGGCCCAGCAGTCCTCCTACATACCATACACCTCTACATGTCACCACTTCGGCGCTAACACTGACCGTCCATATTGAATACATGCTAGGGCTGTCTCATACAGGACTGGTGTATTGGTATTAGCGGGGGTATTTTTATGACATGTCGGCAGGTCTTCTGGTAGATCAGTAAAGCCTGATTTAATGAAATTCAATTTCTTAAACTGTTCCCTGCCCCAGCGGGGATTTGAACCTGGGTCCGTCAGGACTGCAGGCCACCTCTCTACCTATCATGGCAAATGTTTTGAAATGCCTCAAAGGGTCCAATACCTGCCCAGGGCCCCAACCAAATGGCCAGATTCGCATGGCCATGTAGAATGTGAGAGGCGTGAATGAGACAAGCAAGAAAGTGGAAGTGTGGAATGTGTTCGAGAGTGTGAGGTATTCCGTGATGGTATTGTGTGAAACAAAGTTGAAAGGGTGTGAAGTGGAGGAGCGGGAGGGTGTGAAATGTGTGAGATCGGGCATGAATAGGCAATGAAGATGCAAGGAAGGGGTTGCCTTGTTGATGAATGAGGTGTGGCAGAGCGGAGCGAGAGATTACAGATGTGTCGGCCCGAGATGTATGTATGTCAAGTTCAAGTTTGAGAAGGTGAAAGTGGCAGTGATTGTAGTGTATGCACTGTGTGATGACAAGAGTGAGAGAGAGAGAGAGACAGGTTTTGGGATGAGCTGGATGAAGCAGTGGGAGGAATGCCCAGGAGCTATAAAGTGATTGTAGTGGGTGATATGAATTGAAGAGTAAGCGCTGGTACTTAGGATAACATAATTGGTTGTAATGGAGTACCAGGAGAAAATGGTAATGGGAAGCGACTGATGGATATGTGTCTGGAAAAGAGGTTCTGCATTTGTAATTCGTATTTCAATCACAAAGATGCGCATAAATATACTTTGTATTAACCTGCCGAGTCCCATCGACGTACAGTGTACATCGCAACTTTTTTCCGTGGAGACCCAACGACGTACACAGTACGTCACGCAATTGCAAGGCCCATTGTGTGCACATTTTTCAACATTCGCGGGTGATTTTTGGTAGGCATATGTGGGAGACCATCTTCTACCTGCTGTCAAGCGGTGATACTGCCTGGCCCCTCCTAACCCCCCTTCCCCCCACACTGGGCAATTCACCTGTTAGCAGTAAGCTGGCCAGTAAAGGTATGTTGCCCCACGGTCTCTCTAATGATGAAATTCACAGTGAAAGTGATTCCTGAGGTGGAGGACAAAGAAACAAAGAAGCTAGAGGTAGAAACAAACAAAAGTGATGAGGTGGTAATGTCGTAAAGGAAGGTGCCATATACTGGGGTTTTGGGTAAGTGAACAATGCTTATAAACGCCTATATTATTGTGTGAAAACCATTATAGACTTGTACTACACATAAATTCGTACAAAATAAATGAAATAAATACGTAATTTAAAGTGGCTTGAATTAGTCAACCCTTCCATAGTTTGTGTTCTTAGCCAGGTACCCTGAAAAAGAAGGAAAACGTAAGGTTGAGTGACACCTGTTTCAACATTTTTTTACCTAAGGATCGTGATTTCATTATGAATTTTCGATGTTTCCCACCAAAAGCGAAGGTTTCAGCCAAAAAACAAAAAGTCGAAAATCGGTCAGGATCTGGGGGTAGGCTGGGTAAAAAACCGGTCGGGACTCGGTGGGTTAAAGGAACGAGGATCATATTGATTACGTGCTCATAGAGAGGTTGGTGCTGGGAATAGTTGCTGATACGAGGGCTGTGAGAGGACGATGTGGACATCTGTCAGATCACATGATTGTGGTATGTAGGATCAAGCTGAGAGGAGTGAGGTGGACCAAGAGAGAGAGAAGCTGTCAGGAAGAAAGACTGAAAGTCAAGAATCAGAGGATCAGAGAAATGACTGATGAATACAGGACCAATGTTGGGGAGGAGTTTTAATCAGGGAATTGGAATTAAATGGATCTGGACAGCCTGTGGAATGCATATAGGGATTGCTTTTTTAGGAATGCTAAAGCAGTGTGTGGTGTGGCAAGAGTAACAACAAAGAGGATAGGTGTGGCATGGTGAGATGAAGAGATTAAGAGAGAGGTGGAGGAAAAGAGGAAGAAGTGGCGAGAGTGGTTACAGAACAGCAGTTCAATTGAAATAATCTATCTGTCTGTCTATTGCCAGACACCTTAATCCAGTACAGGGTGGCCACAAACAAATCGCCTCCATGTCGCTTTGTCCCCCACCATTTCACTGCCCTGCTCCCACCTCACACCTCCCTTTCTCATATACCTCTCCACTCCATTCCTCCATCTCATCCTCAGCCTCCCCTCCTTCTCCCCCTCCCCACCTTACTCACTCACATACACTCTCCTCGTCAGTCTCTCACTCTCCATCCTCTCCACATGCCCAAACCACCTTAATGTGTTTCTCCTAATGCTTTCTGTCATATCCACATCCACACCAGAATGCTCCTTCATTTCCTCATTTGTCAGTCAGTCTCTCCATGTGACTCCAGATGCTCCTTTCAAATAACTCATTACCACTGCTCTCACTCTTGACTTCTGTCCATCCAACAGGGTCCAGGCTTCACTTCCATATGTTAGAGATGTTATCACAATACTGTCATGTAGTAACTTTTTCACTTCCATGCTCACTTCCCTGTTTCTTATCACTGCTTTCAAGGAACCAGCAACCTTTCTTCCCTGCTGCACCCTTTCAAGCACTTCACCCTCCAAACTTCCATCCTTACTTATCACACTACCCAAGTACTTAAATGCACTCACATTCTCCATACCCTCCCCATCCAATCTCACTGTACATTCACTGACTTCACTTGTCTCAAAGACCATCACTTTACTCTTCCCTACATTCACCTTTAGATTCCATTTCTTACACACTCCCAAACTTATCTACCAAGCCTTGCAGCTTCCCTTCATCTTCACTCAACAACACAGTATCATCTGCAAATAACAGTACAGGGAGTTTCCAAACACTGCCCTCTCTCACTAGGGCTGCTCCAACATCCACTGCCCAACCTTGTATCTCTTTTATAATCCCATCCATATACAGATTGAACAACCATGGAGACATGACACATCCTTGTTTCAATCCAACCTTCAGATGGAAAAATTCTCTCAGTTCGCCTTCCACACGCACTGCAGCCTTAACACCCTCATAGGTACTCTTCACAGCTTTCAACAACTTCCCATCTACTCCATATACAGTAAGACCTTACTATAACGGACTAATTGGGGCTCAGGCCAGTCCGAAATATGCGAAATTCCGATAAAAGCAACATCTGGACTTACCCCTGCTAATCCGAACTTTTTCCGATATATCAGACATTAGTCTGGATTGCATCGGTGGTTTTCACCACCATTGCAGTATTGTACTGTGTTATACCTTCACTACATTAATCAAATGGTATAATAATACTGTACTGTGCACTGAAAAACATGTCTTTTACCTGTCTTATTGTGGTGAACATAGCTGAAGTTGTCAGGCAGTCCAGACTGCTTTCTGGCTTTATCGGACTGTTTCCGATATATAGGAGTTTAGTCCGGTAGCTCCTCGAGTCTGATAAAAGCGAATTCCAGTCTACTGAAGTCCGTTATATCGAGGTTTTACTGTATTCTTAATACTTTCCACAATCCCTGTCTATCCACCCTGTCATATGCTTTCTCCAAATCCATGAAGGCTGCACACAACGTCTTTCCCATCTCTAGAAACTTTTCCTCTAAAGATCTAAGAATGAATATCTGATCTACACAACCTCTTCCCTTCCTAAAACCTCCCTGTTCTTCTCTAACTAATTGCTCTTGTTATTTCCCTAACTCTATCAATAAGTATCCTACCATATACTTTTCCTATTACACCAAGAAGGCAATGCCCCTATGATTACCACACTCTTCTTTTTCCCCTTTTTCTTTGTACTGTACAGGGGAATAATTATACCTGACTTCCAATCCTCCGGGACTCTACCTTCCTCCCAGGCCAATCTGCACACCTTCCATATCCATTCTACTACTATCTCACCCCCATGCTTCAGCATTTCACCACACGCTTCATCAATTCCTGGGGCTTTCCCCATTTTAACTTTCTTCATTGCTTCCACCACTTCCATCCTACTGATTTCTTCCTCTCTTCTCAAAGCCCTCCTTCTCTCAGCCATTCCCCATCCACTTATACTTGCAATACTTTCATTCTATATGTTCAACAATTCATTAAAGTGTTGTCTCCATCTGTTCACTTTTTCTCCCTTTAATTTCCAAACTGCCCTCCTACGGTTTCTATCCTTCTATCTGTGCCTTCATCTCTAGCTTCCTTTCTGGTCGTTCTATAGCCACTGTTGTAGACGGCCATTGTTCTTTTCCTAGACATGTCAACAGTGGTGTTCCTCAGGGCTCTGTCCTATCACCAACTCTCTTCCTTTTATTCATCAATAACCTTCTAAGCTGTACATCTAACCCTATCCACTCATATGCTGATGATTCCACCCTTCACCTTTCCATTCGATTTCCGCAACGTCCATCTCGGCAGTTACTTCAGCAAACAAGGGATGAGGCTATGGCACACCTAATGTCTGACTTGGCTCATATCTCTGATCATCTCTCTTCTATCGCTACTTCAATGGTTACTGTTCCTCTGAACTGTCTGCTTGCATCCCTCCACATACGACGGGCACGTAGTACCCGTCTAGCAACAAACTCTCATCCCTTTTCTGTCCAACTCTCTAATGCAAGAGTTAACCGTTACTCCCAGTCCTTCATTTATGCAACTGGTCAACTCTGGAACTGTCTTCCTCTGTCTGTATTTCCTACTTCCTATGATCTCCAGTCTTTCAAACGCAATGTGTCCAGGCATCTCGAAAGATGATCTTGAATTTGGCTCTCTTTTGTATTGTTTTTGCTCTTTCTTGGAAGGAACAGTATGCAGGCCTGTCGCCTTTGGTTCCTTCTTCCTTCCATTAAAAAAAAAAATCAACCAATTGAAATAAGAAATGAATATATTGAGAGCAAAAAGCACATAAAGAGACTAGTGAAGAGGAAAAAGATGGATGTAAATGATCTAGGAAGAAAAATGAATGCAAATTACTTTAAAAATAGGAAGTTATTTTGGAAAGAGGTGCGGAAATGTAGAAGCGAGAGCGGAGAGAAATGTGAAAATGTGAAGGATGTAAATGGTAGATTATTAACCCATGGGGACGAAGTAAGAACCAGATTGAAAGAATATTTTGAAAGCCTGATCATTGGGAATAGAGAGAGCAGAGCCACTGTAAACATGATTGGTTTTGGGGGTGTGCAGAGAAGGAATGTAGTGCCAGGAGATGTGACACTTGCACAGGTGAAGAATGCTATGAAGAGGCTGAAAAATGGGAAAGCAGCTGGGGTTGATGAAGTGTATGAAGAGATGATTAAGTGTAGTGGAGAAGTTGGAATGTAGTTCTTGATGGAGGTATGTAAGACGGCATGGATGGGTGAAACTTTGCCAGCAGAGTGAAAAAAAACTGTGATTATACTCCTGTACAAAAATGAAGGTGAGCAAAGTAATTGCAAGAATTATTGTGGCATAAATTTATTGAGTGTGGTAGGGAAGGTATATGGACAAATTATTACAGAGAACATTAGAGAGATATCAGACGTCCTATAGTTACAGTGTGCGACTCTCAGGTTGTTATTATTGTCCCCTGGCAACCTATCCCTCAACAGTGCATCCGATTTCGTGTATAATATGAGACGCATGTGATTCGTGTATACGTAATATGTTTGTGTATAATAATATTTATTTATAATATATTCGTGCATAATAATATGATTTGTATATACTGTAATATGATTCAAAATCGGGCGCACTTTTGAATGGTAGGTTGCCAGGATACGATAATGACAACCTCAGAGTCGTGCACAGCGACTATAGTGAGTGATGAACAAGATGGCTTTAGGAGTGGCCCATTGGACTGGGCAAACTTGGGCTGTCTGGATTTTGCTACATCTCACCCTGCCGTAGGGTAGGAAAGGAAGTCTGGATGATGATGATACTGTATTGTTATGATTATTAATACATGTATTATTGTTGTTACCATTCTCACAGCTAAGATTTTTGCTAGTTTTTGCAACCAAAATAGTTTTCCACTTGCCTCTAGGTAGATAAGCTGTCATCTGGGGAAGCTGAACTCCACTCAGTCTGTAACCATGTCAGCAGACACTACTTGTCAGCTGACAGCAGTGCTAGGCTTCATTTGTAATATTGAATTTCTGTCACATAATTAATACATAATATGCATCCTAAATTAATGTTTGCTTTTCAGACAATAAATATTTGTATGTCACATTTTGCACTTAAAATTTAATGTCTAAGTAAGGAACACTTCCATAAACCCTCAAACCCACCTGATGAGTATGAAGGATGGGAGAATGATGTGATTTTCTGTTGCTGCTGATACAAGAGAGTGACATAAAACACTGTAGTGTCTGGTGAGAAAATGTCATGCCAATTTTGACTAGTGCTAAATAAAAAAGATTTGGTAAAAATTGATAATATGTCCATTCTTTATGGTCTTACCTTAAACTGATAATCTTAAATCAACATAAGTTTGATTGACATCCTGCCCCCATTTTAATAACAGAATAGTAATACCAGTAGTAGTATACAAGGTATTAGGGAAAAATGATGATGATGATGATGATAACAATGGTGATGGTGAAGACATTGATGATAATATATTTCTCTTTACATCTGCAGGACCCAGTTTTGTTCAGTGGATCTTTGAGAATGAACTTGGATCCATTCAGTCTTCATAGTGATGACAAAGTGTGGAATGCCCTTGAACATTCCCACCTCAAGGAATTTGTGTCATCTCTGCCATCAAGACTTCAGTATGAGGTCGCCGAGGGTGGGAACAATCTTAGGTGAGTTGCCAAGGGAAGGGACCATCTTAGGTGAGTTGCCAAGGGAAGGAACAATGCTGGGTGAGTTGCCAAGGGAAGGGACACTCGTAGGTGAGTTGCCAAGGGAAGGGACAATTTTAGGTGAGTTGCTGACAATCTTAAGTGAGTTGCTGAGGGAGGGGACAATCTTGGGTGAGTTGCTGAGGGACGGGACAACCGTGGGTGAGTTGCTGAGGGAGGGGACAATCTTGGGTGAGTTGCTGAGGGGGGGGACAGTCTTAGGTGAGTTGCCAAGGGTGGGGACAGTCTTAGGTGGGTTGCCAAGGGTGGGGACAATCATGGGTGAGTTGCTGAGGGTGAGAACAATGTTAGGTGAGCTTTAGCCTATACAGTGGTCCATTTGTTTTCACCTGATGGAACTGAGCCACTCTCACAACTTGAACATTCCAACCTTTAGGAGTTTGTGTCATCTCTGCTACCAGGATTTCAGTAATTTGTGTCATCTCTGCAACCAGGTTTTCAGTGGTTTGTGTCATCTCTGTTACCAGGATTTCAGTATGAGGTTGCCTAGTGTGTAAACAATCTTAGATGAGCTCTTTTTTGAAGACGTTAGCAAGTTCCCCTCCTCCCCACGTGATAGCTTAAATACAGAAAACAAAAGTGATGATATCTAAGGCAGGTGGTGGTACTATCAGAGCAGAGTGAGTGTGGCCATGTGCAGTTTCCCACAAGGGTATGGGAAGTACCTTTTTTTTTGTGTAGTGTTTGTGAAAAGTGGATGCATAAGAAATGTATTAGAAGTTGGCTCCAAAATCATGCTGATCTTGAGTGTGTGATAAGTGAATGAGAAAACACCAAAGCAGAGAAATGGGAAGGATTAATCTCGCTGAAAAGTCTCTTGAGTGTGCAGAGGACTTTTGTTATGTGGGGGACGTGCTGCATGCTGGAGATGCAGCAGGAGCTAGCCCACTGGTAGGGGTGGATTGAAGAAGTTTAGGGAATTGTTGCCCCTCCTTACATCGAGCGGACTCTTCCTCCATGACAAGGGGTCCTTATATGCAGCATGTGTTAGGAGTGTAATGCTTTATGGTAGTGAGACTTGGGGAGTAGAGGAGGAGGAGGATATTTGTAAACTCAGACATACAGAGATGAGAATGATTAGATTGATGTGTAAACTTGTTGGAACTTTTATAAACAAAGTGAAGTACAGTAAGCATATTAATGGCAGATAAAGTAACTGTATTATTGATAGATATAGGTAGATATTTTCTCATTTCAGTGTTGGTCAGAGGCAGCTTGTATGTTTAGCTCGTGCACTGCTTCGAAAAACCCGCGTTCTGATCCTAGATGAAGCAACAGCTGCAGTTGATCTTGAAACGGATGACCTCATACAGTCTACCATCAGGCAGGAGTTTGCTGATTGTACCGTCATCACAATTGCTCACCGGCTGAATACAATCATGGACTCAAACAGGTGAGTCTATATCTGTATGGTCTCTAAACAGCACCCATGGGGAATTTCTTCCAGGTTTAGCAGATCTTGTTTGTGAAACTGTTGCAGAATTATGCTGGTGTTAAATCTTTTCAGTCCCAGCTTCCAACCATGATTATGTGTTGAATTCATGTTACAGACAAGAGAGAGAGTACTGTCATCACCATTGCTCATCACTTTATTAACATCATTATGGACTCAAATAGTTCAGCTCCAACCATTAGTCTCTATGTGTTAAGTTGTCAGTTGAACCCATCTGTCTTTTTATGAGGAAAAGAAAGAACCCAAAACTTGATTTTTCCAAAGAAAAGTGAACAAAACAAATGCCAGATTCAAGCATGGTTCTTCTTGAAATGCCTGAGAAACTGAACAAAAAGTGTATGTGCATGATGTGGAGTGGGAGGGAGGAGATGGAGACTAAAGATGAGATGGAAGGATAGGGTGGAGAGGTAAATGAATAAGAGTGGTATGAGTTGGAGAGAAGGCGGCCTGGTGATGGAGGATAGGGTAACATTGAAGTGATTTATTCATGGTCACCTTTTTTTAGTATTAATGTGTTTAGCTGTAGAAAGATAAACAGATATAGATGATAAGCTGTAATGCTTGAAGGTGATCTTTATAATTTAGAGTTCTGGTGTCAGACAAGGGGTGTGTGAATGAGTTTGACATGCCACCCTCCTTAACCCCTATGCACTGGTTAATGTGTATAGCTGTCACGATTTTGGTCGCAGAGCAACGCCGGTTCACATGTATAGCCATAAGCATCTTCCCGCCACCCTTTGAAATTCAACTTATCCTTACTCATCGATCGGACCACCTGGGGACGTGGGGATACTTTCATTTGAAAGAGGAAGAGTTGATGAGCCTTATGTATTTTTAATTATTTCTCTAGCTGCAATAGTTTAGCAGATATTAGGGTTTGAATTAAGGATACTGTATTTTTTTCCAAAACTCAGAAATCCCCCGTAGGAAGGAGCGTGTGACACTGGAAAACCCCTAGCGTGTAGGGGTTAACAGATACCGTTATAGATAAATAAATAGATGGAATCTATATATATACTGTATAGATATATGTATAGTTTATAAATACACACACACACACACACACACATATA
>JAGKTI010034017.1:0-11548 GCA_018397915.1 Birgus latro | reverse complement strand
ACTTCATCCCGAGTTCGATAATGTCACACTGAACGCAGGTTTGCATATTCCGTCTGTGGAATAGCACAGCGTTCCAAACAATTTGGTCTCAGAGAATGTAGTCGTTGTGGCCTAGATTCGTCTGAACATGAACCTAGAGGACTAAAGACTATACTTCGCCTCTGCAGTTCTGCATCCTACTTTATGGCAGGGAGATGGGGAGCGTCTGCATTACTGGGTTGCCTGATTGTATCACTGCCACCATGTGAAGGCGTTCCTCGCGAGCGTCGTCTTGCAGAATGAATTTCCTATTACGTATTTATTACAACTTACGGACTAAATAACGTGAAGTGTTACTATGATAGGCTGTCGTATATACCGGCATTACCACACAGGAACGCATATCAGCCTTCCCGAGTCACCATGAGCTGTAGGAAGGTGCGGAATAATAAAACGCATCTCCCCATCCAGCCAACCTGCTGCTGTTTCATACACATTCCCATTATGTCACCCCTAGTTTCTTTCGTTCTTGGTCTACCTCTCCTTCCAGCCGATCCACCCATACGCCTTCTCTCATAGTTTGCTTTCCCACCATGTTCCTGGTCTCTCCTCCACCCTGTTCCTATGCTCTTTTTACTCTAATTGCCTAAAATTGCCATTCACCCATCTTGAATACTGAGTTGTAACGGAAGAGTAACACTAGAATACGGTGCATGTCACGAAGAAGTACTATATAAATGATGTTGAACCGAACTACTGTCTTTTGTACCACTAAGTTACGCGAAATAAGCTGCAAAAGGATGAAAATCTGGGCCAGGATGGAGAAAGCAGAGTATAGTTACTCCTGCTTCAGCCCACCACGCCACTGACTCGGCCATCCCGTACCTCTTCTCCAGGTCACCACTGGATTATTATTATTATTATTATTATTATTATTATTATTATTATTCAGTATATGGGTGATATCTTGTTTTAAAGGGTTTATGAAGGCGATATCTATCTCCTCCAGCTCGAAAAGTATCTCCATAGCTGAGTGAAATAATTGGTGGCGTTGAAGGGTGGTATTGTGTGTTCAGGAGGCTCCCCAGCTCGATCTTCCTTGACGGTTAATGTTGGATTGTGCCGGTTTAGCCTCTTCATAATGATGACCTCATTTAACACCCATGGTCGGGACATTCCAGCTAATGCCAGACAGTTTTACTCAGGTGAGTGAGTATAAAAGCCTGAGAACCATAATGCCCTCATTATCAACTCTCTCGTGGTCGAAATAAATCCGGTATTCCATTCCAGCTAACGCCAGATGACTTTGATTAGCAGTGTCATGAGACCTTAAGTGTTAATGTTGTTTCTGGCTGTCTCTCGACGATTTTCCAAAGCTCGGGAGACGTTCGAACTGGAGTGTTTGTACATAAGCCGCGTTTTCGTGAGGCCTTTTTAGATCAGTCAAATGTTTTCTTGACCTAAGAAAGGGATGATAAATCAGTTTAGCTATACAGTGCATGTCGTCGTTATTAACGCATGGAGTAGCTGTTCTACGTCATATAAAAGAAAATTCAACAGCTCGCTATTGTGTCACTGTTAGAATCATGATAGTGAGTTCCCAGTACACCATGAAGTGAAATAAATGTGCAGCTTGCATTTTCAGTTAAAACAGGAGCTCTAATAACCGGAGGCAAAGGATGCAGTACCCTTCCTTAAGGAATTATTACTGGGAAATAGTTGTAAGTATCGACATCACCTTATAATAATCCATAGAGACTCACGAACCTTGCGTTTCTCTCAGACATTATTATCTCACTAATTCGGCCATAACTGATCCTCTTTTTCAATTCAGGTTTGAACAAGTATTCATTTAAAGTAACATATACCCGGTACATTTATATCACCGTCCCGTGTCAAACCTTGGCGTTATTTGTGCGAAATTCTATTTTCAAATTAATATTTAACTTCTTCTTTTGGCCATCTTTGTGGTATCAACTGTTTACCCAAGGCACGGGACGCACCTGGCTGTTTTTGCTGCCTAGTGCTACCGCTTATTCTTTGTGCACAGGACTAGGTAAACCCAGTCCTGACTGCGGCAGGACTGCTTAAAACCAGTCCTGACCGGTCTGATCTCGCCCAAACAACCATGGGACTAGTCTCGACAGGTATTGACCGGTCCGAAAGCCTCACGAAAATGCGGCAATAGCCTTCAGAAATTCTTTCGCTGGAAGGGGGCTATCCTATGTGGTGGCCGAATCCGTAGCATGGAGTCCCAATCGACAAGAGTTCGAGGCAGGGAACAACTTAAGGATTTCAGTTTCGTTAAAACAAACTTTACGCATCTATCAGAAGACCCGCCGAAATTTAGAAATACCCTCGCTGATATAAATACATCACTCCTGTATGGAGACAGCCCTAGCAAGCATTTAACATGGACGGTGGGTATTAGCGCCGAAGTGGTGGCATGTGGGGGTGTGCAGTACATAGGAAGACTGCTGGGCCTCAGGGAATGGGCTATGAAGCCTGTGCCACCAGAGTCAAAGAAAAAAAAAAAGCTGAATTAAAGTGAAGAATGCATTGTAAAAAGCCGCCATGATACAAAGAGGGTTGGTGTCTTCAGTTTGGTAACGTGATGTACCGATTTGTTTATAATAATCTTGGACGATTTGATCTGGTTCAGAAGGGTAGTCTGTAAAAGAATCAATTAATGAACTCTGTATCGGAGCCCTCCACTTGAAAAGTCTCTCCAGAACTTGACAACATTTTTAAATGGTAGTCCCGTAACAATGAACCATTGTATGGTTTCTTTTTGTACCCACGTGAAATTGCCATCTCTCCTTGAATGTTGAGCTGCAACAGTAGATTAATACCTGAGTGTGATGCTAGCCATGAAGGCTATGGTGAGGATGAGGGGTTGTGGCATTGTCTTTCTCTGTCACTCAACTCCATGAAATAAGTAGCAAAAGAACAAAACTTTGGGCCATGTTAAAAAAGGGCGTCACCGGATGCAAGATGACGTACTGTGCATTATATTCTCGATACGACTTGACGAATTTTTTGAACCTGTGAGAGACCTTAAGCAGTGAAGGGGTATTTTTTGTTTACAGATGAAAAAAGGAAGGAAAAACAAATAAATAAAATATGCAGGGTATACATACAACCTACGTTCAAAGTCTCCTCCAGGCTGAATAAAAATGCCTGGTAGTTTCAAGAGATAAGTGAAAAACACGTCATTGGATTGGAGGGGTGAATATTGAACCCCATCAGCCCGAGGACGTCATTTTCCTTTTATTAGTGCTTTCAGATTATTTATTTCTCTGTTCTATTCTGTTATTATTATTATTATATTATTATTATTATTATTATTATTATCATCATCATCATCATCATCATCATCATAATCATAATAATCTTCATTTTCGATTAGAACAGTGTCGAAAAAGTGCAAGAGTAAAGGCTTTTATTCATCCATCCATCCATCCATCATCCAATCCTATGCCGCCCCATGAGGAGCGTAGAAACCCTGGGCTAGGCAAGTTGGTCCTGACATTTGAGATTAGTGTGACAGGCTCAATCCGATTGGAGCGTCTTAACTACCCACTAAACCACCAGGCGCCATAATTTGGTTATATGGTTACCACCGAGCGTAGTAAATGTTTCCTGGTGTACAGGAAACCATTTGGCTTGTCACAATGTAGAGTCACCCATAGGCAGAAGGAAGAGGAAAAAATGAAGGAAAGAAAGACAGAAGAGGAACTGTAAAGCCACCCGTAGGCAGAAGGAAGAGGCAAGAATGAAGGAAAGAAAGACAGAGGAGGAAGGAAGGGAAGAAAAGGCAGACACCCAAAGGAGCACTACATCGAGTGTGTGGATGGTGAGCACCTCCATTTACCACCTAATGCTTTTATTTATACATATTCATATTCATATTACTGTTATTATTATTATTACTATTATTATTATTATCATTATTATTACAAACCGGTAGGCAACGGTGGCCAGCTCTAAGCAGACCAAGATTTGTCAGCGAACGGATGTGAGTTTCGACACTAAAAGCCATTTCCATATGGAGGTAATCATGACTCTGGCTTAATGAAAACTTTCATTCGATTCTATCCACCCACAGTGGAGCTAGGGAACTTGAAATTCACAGAATGGCCCACCAGAGGTGCAACTTCTAGGTGGCGCTGCCAGCAACTGGAAGTGGGTTTCGACACTAAATGTCATTTTTGTATGGAGGTTCTCCAGTGCAACATTGACCCCAAGAATCAAGGCCCTGGCTTAATAATCTTTGGAGCCTTAGCATTGCATGCGAGCATAGTAGTGATTTTAGCTTTTTTTTTTTCACTGTTTTCACATTTGATGACCTTTTGTCCCTGACCTGGCCAGTGTCGCACATAGTTGTACATAGAAAATTGTAGTACTAGTCAATGTCTATAAGCATGCAAACTTTCATTCAATTCCATCAAGCTGCTTGGGAAAGAGGGGGGCATTTTTGAAAACCGGCAGTGATTCCTAGGGACGCTGAGGCCAGTCTTCGCAGGGTTACCACAGGAAAATTAGAGAAGAGAGGGAAAAAATGGACGGCACATTTCCAGCAGGGAATGACCTAAAGATTACGCCTGAAGTAGTCAGAGCTTTTTACGTCCATTAGTAATGCTTCTACAGCTCAAAACGTGAAAATTACGAAAATAGCGGGTTTTCAGCCTTTGCTAGACGAGTAGTTGCCTAGCAAACGAAACCTTGCGGACACAACTAGGTCATAGGCTGGTCATTGTTTCCAGGTTTGGTCGGCATTGGTTGATTCTGAAGGGTAGAAGTGCCTGCCACAATTAATTAAGAAAGAAAGAAAGAATAGCCTACAAGAAAGAAGAAAGACAACGCGACTAACAAGGGCTGCATAGAGCTGGCCAATTATTATTATTATTATTATCGGTTGGGATAATCCCTTAATCGTGAAAGGGGGTTCATGCTTAGTTGAACAGTATTGTCTGTTTGCATCAAGTGTTCAATTAAAGACATCGCCGCACTTACAGGGTTAACACTGACGGTCCTGTGACACTCAACTGAATGAAATCGTGTGGTGTCTGCTGGAATAAAACAGTTATGCCGAGACATGTGAGAGGGTGAACGTGGCAGTAACAACTTTGGTTGTTATGACTCACCCTTGAGTAACATAACCTGGTGTTAGCTGCTGTATTGAGAGTTGTCCCCACCATGAGAGGGATAAGGTATAATGCGCAAAAATAACTCGTTAAAGGATATGTGCCCTGGAGCCTCATCAACCGGGAAGGCGGCCTCACGACATCCTTTCTTAGTATATTATTATTACATCGTGAAGGATAATGAAATATGAAGGGAAAAAATGCGTTTAATACACTATTGCCACTTACAAACAACACATACCCTACAGTGTATTATATAGGAAGGTCTTCTGTTAACTGTTTATTTTTATCTGTATTAATCCACGTTCATTTCTGCTTTATAATTAGTTTATTTATCTAAGGTTCATTGTACAATACTGACCGCGCATACATGGCTCTGAAAATTCTTTGTTAGCGTGTAGAGAGGTTTATTCCGGGATGGTACATACGTAACCCTGTCCTCACCGCATAGGCACAAATCTAGAACAGTGAAACGCTCCTAGATTTTCACCCAGCAGACTTCTAAACTTCATCGAGTTAGGCTTTTTTTTTTTTTCCCTGGATGGTCTCGGTGTGGCTGAATTAGGTTAAACTGTTAGGTCAGTGTAAAATGAAATAAGCGCGATCATCCTGGGGAAAAGAAAGCTTGGTGCGTGGCACTGCAGTGCCTGATGATAAACATTCGCCCTCACTACAATTGTAATGTTGAGCTTCTAGTGACAGACATATTCACATCGGCCTGGCACTAAATCTGAACGACTAACAGCATGAAGTTTAGCAATATACTGCAGACTTGGTTTACATTTTGCCTACATTCTAGTTATTTCAGACATGATCTTAACATTTCATGTAGTCTTTACATAGTATTAAGGACTATATAAACATATTTTCTTGAGATAATAGACAGACTTTAACATTTATGTTATATGTTGTAGCGACATAGAAAACCTTTAGTTCTTAGCTTTCCTTCTAATATCTTACCTTGTGATACATTATTCTTGTGCCGATTGTGATGTTTAGTGAGGCAATGAATATGACTTAGCAAAATTGATCCTGACTCACTGCACCACCCTGTTCCATCCTAGCTCTGGCCTTGACACAAAAACTTGTGATCACGTCCCTCCCATAACTACTCGTATTGTTTGTTAGGACAAGGAAATGAGCGTTCAGATTCCAACCAACAAATACCTTGTTCTTCCTGCACAAACAAGCTTACGATCAGCACCCATGTAACTAAGATTTATATCTGCAGGAATAACGACTCTGAACTGGTTTTTTCAACTTTCTTGCAAACATAAATCTTGATGACAAGAGGTATTTATACCCTTGTTTATTTCTGTAAGTAGGCGTTGCAGGTTGGCCTTATTTCTACTCCTTTTTTTTTTTTTTTTTACAATGTTGAAACTGTTTTGAAAACAAATGCTACAAATAAAAAAGCGAATCAAAGCAAAATTATGCAACGAAATAAAATTATTGCAAATAAAATAGCATCAAAATAACAAAATAAATTAACTGTAAAATAAGGAGCATAAAGGTACACATTATGTAAACTGCGTTATAAAATGAAAAGAATGCCCAGTCAGCAAGTTTTGAAACTGGCGAATGCTTTCAGCAGTTATATCTGGGAAGCAACGGGGGATATACGTGGTAGGTGGGGGCGACCACTGGCATCTCACTCATTGTAATACTACCTTCAGGTGACTCAGAACTGACATGCCAAACCAGATGATGCTTGGTATTTTAGTAAGCTTGGACACTCCTTCCCGATGAGGCTAGTAACAGTGTCATCCGAAGGAGGTTTGAGGTTTGTTGCTCACATACGGTAGTTACCTGGAGGGCGAGCGACACTGACCACCTTCACCTTAAGTAATGAGACTTTCTAGCCAAATCTTGGGCCACTATTCCCCTGGTGTAGCAAAAAAAAATAAATGAATAAATAAAATTACGACCGGATGATAGATGCGAGTAGATAGATAGATAGAGAGGTAAATGAGGAGATGATAGTCAAGTGGCAGAGAGGTTGGCTGCCAATCAAGAAAGGTCTTGTGTGGGGGGGAACTGGAACTCAAAGAACGGATTGCTTGTCTGTGTGTACCGAGTCGTTATTATATAAAGAGAAAAAACCATCAGAGCTGACATAATTTGTGACAGACGCCGAAACCATCATACTGTCTGCTGAAAGCATTTGGCAATTTCCAGATTTGCTGATTTCGACATGTGTGTTATGGCAGCGCCTCCAAAATTAATGGGATATGTTACTGCATATAACGTAACAAAATATAAAAGGACTAACTTAATGTACTAAACAAAACTGTCATGTAACTAACAAAAAATGACAACATATAATCAACAAATCAGGTAACTCAGTTATTGTTAGGGTTTCTTATTATTGTCTTGAGTATCTTCAATAGAAGATAATCATATAATTAAACTAATTCTAAACTGTAAAGGTTATATTTTATGAGGTACACAAAGATCAAGTGAAGGAAATCACAATGAACTGTAAAAATAAAATCCAGACAACGAGTAAATAACTCTACAGGAGTGCTTTACAGTTATTTCCGTTTTACTCCTCTTGACACACTGAACGATAGTCTCACTGCCTCAAAAGAAATATAACTAAAGTTCACCGTGTCTGACGTTATGTGGACTTCATTAAACTGCTTTAATGTAAACGTATTAGTAAAATCTTAACTGTAAATTAAAGGTGGTTAGATAAGCAATGAATCTAATTCATAAACTAAGCTAATGGAAGACGAGATTTAGGAAGCTTTCTTGCTTTCCTCACACGTTCTCTAATTTATCATGCACTTACATAATGATTCAGATAATAAACACATTCGGTGATATAACAGTCATGTAAAAGAAGGAAGAAAATCCGAAAGTATAAGCTCGAATTAAAGTAACCTTAAAACTAACATGCACTGTGTATTTGACATCATACAAGTACAGATGTAGTCCATAATCCTGTAATGTGTCTGTGGCTCCAAGTTAATGAAGATCAGTAACGACACTTCCAGCCAGCTTGAATATGACTGCATACTTATTGCATGGTATCATTAGGTCCTGATAAGCTTCCAGACAATGTAAAGGAATTACTGATCGCCACTCTACATTGTTTCACACAGCGATCGTCAGTTCACCACACAACATAGCAAAGCAAAGCATTGAATACAAAGCAGATACGATGCTAGATCTTACTAAAACGCTAAATTTAGCCCGGCCAAAAACAAAAAGCTGTTTTTAATCTGCACAGTTGTATGTAACATAACAGCTGTCAGACCTGATGTGTACATGTAACTTTTAACATTAGAATATACAGAGGAAATTATAATAATAATGATAATTTGTTCTGAACCAGTTTTGACCAAAATAATCCGACATTTGCCAAAGAAAATCATATTATAAACAATTTTGATGAAACTCAAGGAAAACGAGAAAAAAATACAAAATACTGCAGTTTTGTTATAAGGCTGTAAAGAAAGCCGAAGAAGGATTAGTAAAGCCTGTAAAATCAAATTTAACTTAAATATAATAAAAGCAAATCTATTAAAAGCAAAATTATCATTAACAGCACAACAGAAAGGCAACTAAAAAAGATATACAATATATGATAAACGATAACCTAAGTCTGGGCCGTAATTCTCTTGTCAGCTAAGAAGGCTTCCGAGGCTCACTTCCTAACTACTTTATTTCTGGATATGGCAAGTTTATTTTTACGTTTATGTTATTTATACAGATATGTCAGTACTAAAGAGCTGTAAATAACACAGGAAAGAACTTTAATGTGTAAGAAGCATAAATCGGGAAGGAAGTGTTGCCAAAAAATCTCCTAACCCCACGAGAGTACCGACCACAGTCTAAAAAATTACAAACATAAGTCTACCTTAAGCAATAAAGCACCATTGACTGTTCATTACAAGGCACAGTGGCCGCCAATTCCACACTGAATAAAATAAAAAGTTGCTACATCATAAGGAATCACTAATACAGATATCTGATGGCATGCCACTGCTGGGTGCGGATAGGCTTTCAGGTGAACCTAACATTACTTTTCATATTTTACATCACGCTTTCATTGTATAACCATGAGAGTAACGAACTGATAAGAAGACGATATGAGTAATATAATAAGAGACTGACAAGTAAGTGGATGGTAAAAAAAAAAAAAAAAAAATGAGTAAATGGACAATGTTGAAATTTTTGCTACAGCTTGTTGATACGGCTGCCATCAGAAACTGACAAGAATAACCTATAAAAACGGTATAAACGAGTGGCCAACTGAGACTATCTCCAAGCAAGCTTCATATGGAGGGTAATATAACATTAATATCGATCTTATTCATAAACATTTAGTAGGATGTGAAAATTAGTCACAAGCAATGCAGTCAGCTGCCGCGGGGCCGAGGGTTATAATACAAAAGTTTCACATTTATCTCCGTGCACATAGAGAGCTGCCATGATTATTAACTCGCAGTATGATGACGTCTTTAACTCTATTCGTGCTGTCTCCAGACAGTTTTCTTCAGCTTAGGAGAAACTTCGAAACGGAGAAGTTAAAATAGCCACAGTTAACCCATATACAAGGGTACTTGAATGTTCTAAGCTGAATGAAATCGCCTGCGAGCAACAAGATTTAACTAAGACGTCCTCGGACTGAAAAAGTTGAAACGGATTACCCAAGTTGTCACATAGGAGTATTTTTATATTCACAAAAATATAAGATCGTAGTTCTTTTTTATACAGTTAAGGCATGATTAAGGCGAACTGTAAGATGTGGCTAGTATAGTAAAATATGGTTTGCAAGCCTGTGCGTGCTCATAAAACCATTGGTTATAAATTAGTGAGAGTAATATGGTGTTCACATTATAAATTTACAAGCCTGTCATTGTAGTCACATCTGGATTACCCAGCTCAAATTATGTTGGAGTATTTTGGCATTTCCAGTACACTAGAGCTTAGCTTCACAGCATTAAGGCTTTACTAGGCCAAATTGTCTCATCGACGCGTAGTAAATGGAATATAATATGGTAGGATATATCTTCATAAAAGCATTTGATTTACTGAGTGGTATTTTTATGATGTATGTAATTTAAGTCTATAAACCTTTCATTGTAATTAACATGGAATACCCATCTACAGTACGGTATCTATTATGTAAGGATATTTAACATTCACAAAAATATACACGCATAATTATTCGCTCTACAGTTAAGGCATTATCAAGGCGACCTGAAAGAGACTGACAAGTACACTTTACAACGGATTGTAAGCCTATATTTCTTCGTAAACTCTTAATATCGCCATTGATAGTGATATAGAGTAAGTATAATAAATTTTGATTAGTGCCCCATACTCCTTCCTTCACACAGCATGTTAAAAGTAGCAATAGAAATACAATGTCAGTACTTATAACCTACGGTCTCATGTCTTTTTTGTTTCTTAATACAGAATAATCTCTCCATTTCTTCTTCCTTTTCCTCCTCTTCCTGCTCCTCCTCCTCCTCCATCTCTTCTTCTTCTTTTTCTTCATTTGCCACATTTCAGCTTCTTTTCTTGCACCATACCGGTATTCTGGAAAAAAAAAAAATGATAATTTGAATTACAGGCTTTATTAAGAAACAGCATATTGTTAGTCAGGATACCAGTATATTAACATCAGATGATATGATAGCATTTCATAGTGTAGCAAAACACATGTATGGAAGCAGATTGTTTAACAGCAAAGTATGAGCTGTGATAGATGAACATAGATAATTTTAGAAGTGATATTGATGGGAGAATAGGGAGTGGAAGACCTGTAATGTGGTATTGTGATACGTGGAGCGCATGGGTACAGCAAGGTTCACAAAAAGTGAAGAGAAGCGATAATGATGGGAATATGAGGAAAGAAAACAGGATCGAAATGGGTTCACCATAGGGAATACCCACGGTCGCAGCCAGAGGGGTGTGCAGGTGAGAGCCTCCTCCCCTTTCTAACAGATTAAGTTGAACGAGAAAGTGGTTGTTTAGTCATTACTTATATTTATTTTTTAATCATTCAGTTATTGATGATCATTTCCTGGGTAGTTTCCTTAGCTGTTTAATACTAGATACATTATATATTTTTACAGAAACATTAGGCTTTAATGCTTTGCATGCAGCTATATCTCAAGCATAATGACAGCCAAAAATCTCCCCCCCCCTCAGAAAATTTCCGGCTGTGTTCCCTGGGAGTGCCTCTACTGAAAGACTAAAATAAGAGTCAGTGTAAACGATTCTGATTTGAGTATGGGGAGGGGAAGACCAAGAACGAGGTGGATACAATAAATCGCGTGGAGAATGAAACCTAAACAGAAGCTGGAACTGAGAAAATGAAACTTGAGAACAAGGTGAGACAATAAAATGGTGGTGCACAGTTGTGGTTATAAGTATTGATTCTCTTCATTACGATATATATATAT
>JAGKTI010034016.1:0-11548 GCA_018397915.1 Birgus latro | reverse complement strand
TGAATATGGCATCAGTGGTCCCCCTGCCTGGCATAAACCCAAACTGCATCTCATTGATATTCACTGTTTCTCTAATCATACCTTCTAGAACTCTCTCCATTACTTTCATTATCTGATCTAAGACCTTTATACCTCTGTAATTTCCCCTTTCCAGGGCATCACCCTTCCCTTTGTACACATTTACAATTACACTCTTCAGCCAATCATCTGGGACCACACACTCATATATAATCATATTTATCAGGTCAGTGACTAACCTCACCCCAGTATCTCCTGAGGCCTTCAACATTTCAGCAGTCAACCCAGACACACCTGCCACCTTCCCCACCTGCATCCTGCCTGTTGCCTCACTCACAGTAGCAGCGTCAATCAAAGGCCAAGGGCCAAACACTGGATCAGCTGGCTCCAAACCTTCCCTATCCCAATCAAACTCCTCATTCAACAACCGGCTATAATGCTCTCTCCATGCATCTTTAATATCCTCACTGTTTACCACTACCCTTCCTTCATCATTCTTCACACACTGCTCGCCTACAATGTCCCGATTATCTCTCTTCACCTGATTTGCCACCCTAAAAACCATATTTTTCCTTCCTTCATGATTTAGATTATCAAGTAAAAGTCTCTGTGCCTCAGACTTCGCCCTGTATACCTCTCTTCTAGCCCTGCGCTTGGCAGCCAAGTACTCCTCCCTGTTACCACCCTTCTTCCAATCCCGAAAAGCCTTCTTTTCTCCTTAACTGCAGCTTCTACACCCTCATCCCACCACCAAGTTACTTTATGTCTTGGTGGGCCTCTTGTCCAACCGCATATTGCATCGGTAACTCTCAAGAGGTTGTTCTTAAGGGCTCTATACTGTTCATTAACGTCTCTATCTACGGCTTCCTGTTCAGCCACCACTCTCCTCATCTCACTATAAAAGGCATCCCTTTTTCCTAGCTTCCATATTTTCCTCCTAGGTACATATGTCCTCCTCCTCATCATTCGTTCCTTAAGCACCATGTCACAGATCAACAGTTTGTGCTGCTGCACCCACTCCTCGCTTCCTACAGCTTTAACATCCCTCACTAATCTCCTATCAACCCTCCTGACCAGAAAATAATCTATCTGACTACTATTTCCCCCGGACTCGTACGTAATCAATCTACTCACTCTTTTTCTAAAATGTGTGTTGCACACAATCATGTCCATAGCCTCCCCAAACTCGAGTATTCTTTCCCCTTCCGCATTCCTCACACCATATGCACATCCTCCATGGACTCCTTCATAACCTTGAGCTGCTTCACCAACATGACCATTTAAATCCCCTCCCAGAACCACTACCTCATCACCACCCATACCACTTACTACACGTATTAAATCATCCCAAAATCTATCCTTCTCTGCGTCATCCAATCCTACCTGTGGAGCATATAATGATATAACTGAAATCATCACCCGTCTGATCAAAATTTTCACTACTATTATCCTATCAGTTACTCTCATGATTTTCATAACATACTCCACCCATTTCTCCGCAACCAACACACCCACACCCCCATATCCGTCAGTTCCCCCCTGCCAAAACAGCTTATTGTAGCAATCCTTCCCAGCAATCTTTCTGGCTGATCCACCCCTGTACCGGACTTCCTGCAAACAAGCCACATCCACCCACCTCCTACTAAATTCCTCAACAACTTCCCCCGCTCTTCCCCTCAAACTTCCCACATTCCACAAACCCACCCTAAACCCCCTGGGCGATTGGCTGTTCTCAGGCTTGCTTTGATGCATATATTTGTACTTGGTCATAGTCGGTAAGATAAAGGGGGGTAAACATTCCAAAGGCCCAGCCCACTGCACAGTCCTAGGTCCAGGCAATGGAACTGGGACCCCTAGCCCACCAGCTTACTAGTGGCTGTGGTAGTGGCCTCGGGGCACCCTGCCAGGACACCTGCAGGGACACCCTCCAAGCGCGCCTTGGCACTGCAACTGCCCCGCCATTATACACCCACTGATAGGGCAGCCTCCTGGGGCGGTACTCCCAGGTTCGGGCCCCTCTCTATTGAGCAGAGGCGGCAGCCTGGGAACCGCAATGCCCTGTACCCTCTAGCACAGGTTCGAGCCCCATCTCGCCCCGGACCCGTGATCTATGCCGGCGGAACCCCTGTCGAGCCTCCCCCTGAAAGTCCGCCACTAGGTAGCGGGGGCAAAGTTTTCTGGCCGCATGCCCTTGCTGGCGTCAACCCCTGTAACGTAGTGGGATACGTTGTGTGATATGTAAAGTGCATGTGGTGTAGTGCATATGATAGTTAGAGGAAATGTCTGGGAGAGTATGCTGGTCTACTCTCCATGTTACTGTCACACTGAAAAGGTCAGCAAAGGAGGATGATTAGGTAGCTAGTGAAAGGAGCTCCAGCTCTCCCTATCACCAGCATTCCATTCCCCTCGGGAGTACTACCCTGTTCGGCCCGTGCTACAGCCTCCTCCTACAAGTTAGTTGTTTTTACGGGGTGGGGCACTAACCCACCACCAACCCTTTTAGTCGCCTCTTATGACAAGCAGGGATACTGGGGGAGAATTCTTGAAAACCCCCTACCCCCTACGACGGTATGAAAATCTGTTGTCTGTGACGAGTGATTGCTCCTGGAGCTCCAAAAAAATTCAACATCCAAATATACCACTGGAAATTGGTTATATTGGTATGAACGGTATGCCGTCATCTTTGCTGGTGTTTATGCTGTAAGATAAGCTGATAAAAGCACAGAAAACTTATGAGTGAAAGTACAGAAATGCACTGAGAATAAAGTGTTCATGAGTAAAACTTACCTTCAAATAACTTCCCAACATCCTAGTGCAAAATTTTGCCAGCACGTTCCAAGAGGGAATGTGAAAGTGGATGGAGTGGTTGGTGAATGGGGTGTGCCTGCAGAGATGGATGAGAATGGCAGTGCTTTAGTGGACATTTGTGCTGGGAAGGGGTTGGTGATAGCTAATATTCTCTTCAGGCAGAAAATGATCCATAGGTATACATGGCGAGTGTTGAGATGGGTGGATGGTGAACTGAATGAGCGGAAGGCAATAATTCATTATGTGTGTGTGGATGAAAGGATGAGAAGGTGTGTAATGGATGCAAGAGTATATACAGGTTGGGGAAGTGGACTTTCGGACCACCGCTTGGTGGTGACCAGAATTAAAGTCCAAACAAAATGGAGAAAGAGAAGAGGGGAAGGACAGGAGGAAGTAGTTCTTACAAGAGGGTAGAAAAGTAACAAGAGGGTGGAAAAAAGGCAGAATATAAAAAGGAAGTAGAAGAGCGATCGGGTGAATATAGATTGGAACAGATGAAGGACGTGGAAGGTGTGTGCAAGGTATTCACAGAAGAAATCTGTGCAGCATGGGAGGTGGTATGTGGGGTGAAGAGAAGACGAAAGGGGGTTCAGGGAACAGCATGGTGGACTGAAGAGGTGAGAGAGGCTGTGGCACAAAAGAAGAAAGCATATAATGAGTGGATGAGGAACAGGGGCGACGAAGAAGCTGAGAGATGGACGAGAGAGTTATATGTAGTGAGGAGGAGAGAGGTGAAAAGATTAGTAAGAGAGTAAGAAGAGAGTGGATGAGGAATTTGGAAGAAATTTGAGTGCAAAGTGGAGGGAATGTAAGAAAATGTTCTTGAAAGCGGTAAAGAGAGTTAGACACGGTGGCAAAGAAGTTAGTTGGGGAGTGAAAGTTGAAAATGGTAGATTACTAGTAGAGAAGGGAGAAGTGAACAGATGGAGAGAACACTTTAATCTGTTTGAGCATAGAGAATGAAAGTAATGCAAGTATAAGCGGATGGGGAATGGCTGGGAGAAGGAGGGATGTGGGAAGAGAGGAAGAAATCAGTAGGATGGAAGTTGCGGAAGCAATGAAGAAAGTTAAAATGGGGAAAGCCCCAGGATTTTTTTTTTTTTTTTATGCAAGGAAGAAGGAACCAAAGGCCATGGGCCTGCAAACCGTTCCTTCCAAGAATAAACAAAAACAACACAAAAGACAGACAAATTCAAGATCCATTAATTTTGAGATGCCTGGACACACTGCATTTGAAAGACTGGAGATCATAGGAAGAAGGAAATACAGACAGAAAAGATAGTTCCAGAGTTGACCAGTTGCATAAATGAAGGACTGGGAGTAATGGTTAACTCTTGCATTAGAAAGTTGGACAAAAAAGCGATGAGAGTTTGTTGCTAGACAGGTACTGTGTCCGTCGTAGAGGTGGAGGGATGCAAGCAGACAGTTCAGAGGAACAGTGACCATTGAAGTAGCGATAGTAGAGAGATAAAGAAGCAACAGTGCGGCGAAGAGACAGAGGTTGAAGGGAGCTAGTAAGTGGAGGAGAGTTAATGAGACGAAAAGCCTTTGACTCCACCCTATTGAGAAGGGCTGTATGTGGGGATCCTCCCCACACATGAGAGTTGTACCCCAAACGGGTGAATAAAACCCGTGTATAAAGTCAACATCTGTGTAGGGGTAAAGAAAGTTTGGAGTCGGCTTAGCACACCTAATCTCTTGGTAGCAAATTTCACAAGAGATGTAATATGTTCTTTCCAAGATAAATCCCGAGTGAATGAAACTCCAAGCACGTTCAAGGATGATGTTGGAATGAGCTGGACATTATTAAACATCAGCAGGTATTCCTGTGGAAGGTTTTGTCAGGTTGATAGGTGTAAGAACTGAGTCTTTGATTCATTAAAAACAACAAGATTATTTTTACCTCAGTTAGAGATTCGAGCCAAGTCAGACATTAGGTGTGCCATAGCCTCATCCTTTGTTTGTTGAAGTAACTGCTGAGATGGACATTGCGAGAACCGAATGGAAAGGTGAAGGGTGGAATCATCAGCGTATGAGTGGATAGGGTTAGATGTACAGCTTAGAAGGTCATTCATGAATAAAAGGAAGAGAGTTGGCGATAGGACAGAACCCTGAGGAACACCACTGTTGATAGATCTAGGAGAAGAACGGTGGCCATCTACAACAGCGGCTATAGAACGACCAGAAAGGAAGCTAGAGATGAAGGCACAGATAGAAGGATAGAAACTGTAAGAGGGCAGTTTAGAAATTAAAGATTTATGCCAAGACTCAATCGAAAGCCGTTGAGATGTCAAGTGCAATGGCAAAGCTTTTGCCAAAGTCCCGAAAGGAGGATGACCAGGAGTCTGAAAGGTAGGTGAGAAGATCACCAGTGGAGCGTCCCTGATGAAACCCATACTGACGATCAGAAAGAAGGGTGTGATAGGAAAGATGCTTTAAAATTTTTCTGTTAAGAATAGACTCAAACACTTGAAACACAGGATGTTAAAGCAATTGGACGATAGTTAGAGGATTGGGAATGGTCACCCTTCTTTGGGACTGGCCGAATGAGAGCAAACTTCCTGCAAGAAGGAAGGTGCAATTTGATAGACAAAGGCGAAAGAGTTTACCTAGGCAGGGTGTAAGCACAGAAGCACAGTTCTTGAGGACAACAGGAGGGACCCCATCAGGCCCATATGCCTTGTTAGTATTGAGGCCAGTGATGGCTGAAAATACATTAGCTGAAGAAATTTTAATGTCAGCCATAATGAAGTCAGAGGGGGGAAGTGATGGAGGAACAAAACCGGAATCGTCTAAGTTGGAATTGGAGGAGAAAGTCTGAGCAAAGAGATCAGCTTTATCAGTAGAAGAAATAGCTACAGAGCCATCAGAGTAGAAAAGATGAGAGAAGTATGATGAGGTAAAGTTGTTAGAAAGGTTTTTGGCAAGGTCCCAGAAGGAGCGTGAAGAATTTGAGTTGGAGAGTTGGGAACATTTAGTGCGGATGAAATTCCTTTGGTGCGCGGTGCCAAACGTCCTTGTTTACATTCACATTCCCACTGTCTCTCCCTCCTGCCACTCCGACAGTTGCCTCTGAACTGCCGTGAATTTTTGTTTAAACAATCATAATTCACAGTGCTAAGGATTAAGTGCAGTTCAACCCTGGATTACTGTACATGCTTCAAGAGCAGTTTCACCACTGTCAGAGCTTTAGAGGTGGGGTAAACAGCCACATGGACATGTAAGTACACTGTCAGCTGGCAAATATTTTCCATAATCACTTCTAAATCCTCATTCTGTGGCTACATTTTATTTACTTCATGCATTTTGTCCCATATTTGAGTGCACAACCTGTGAAAGAGGTGATTTTCTCTGTGATTACCATGTCTTTTACATACGTTCACTATCTCGTCAACTGGTGAACATTTTTGCTCTACTCCCTTCTAAATCATAATTTTCTGGTAACAGTTTATTTGTTTCATGCTTTGTATCCCATATTTTAGTGAATAAGATGCGAGAAAGGGTGATTTTCTTAGTGATTGCCATGTCCGATGCTTACTTACACTTTGCTGTCAACTTGTGAACACCTCTGCCTTCCTCTCCTCAAAATTATCATTTTTTGGGTTAAAATTCAATTAATTCATGCTTTGTGTCCATTATTTATGTGATTGGGGTCTTAAATAAGTGCTATGTATGTCCAGTAGGGAGGTGGTTTTCTGATTTAGGATAGGTTAGGTTAGGGTCAGGAATGACTGGTGCTGGAGCTTCAGGGCCACTATCCGGACAAGACCACTTTCCAGTCTTGCCTTTGGCTCTATTACAACAGATAGTGGGAAGATTACTGTATTTATTTAAAACTAATATTTAACAGTAGCCTACAGCTCATTTCAGGAAAGCACCATCTATGATGGACTGAGCCAATTAACCCCATCACTCTCAAGATGTGTTTCACATTAAAACTAATAATGTAAGTCTGTCTACTACCATTTCCTGTGTGAAACCACATATCCACTCACCCACCAGTAAAGTCCACCACTCTTCTGCCCACCCCTCCTACCCACATAATAACCCTGCTCAACCACATACCTACCCATCCTTCTTACCCCTTCAGGCTTGTTGACTTTGATGGAAATGTAGTTTAGATTCATATGTTGTAAAAAGGTTTAGTAATGCAATATCATGTGTGAACATTGTTGGCAGAGTTTTTATCTATTTACCTGAATATACAGTATTAACTGAGGAATAAGGTTTGTGTGTTCTCATTACAGGGAAACAGTGACTGCACTTCCTAAGATAAAGTAGCAAGTATGAGTGAAGATGAATCACCTGCTGAAAACACCAAAGTGGAGAATGCCACCAGCGGCACCTCAGGCTTACAAATCCTCACGCTTAATACTAACAAGGCTGGAATGGATGGTGAGTTCTTTACAGCTTGCTATTGTCCCTCCTCCTCCTCCTCCTCCTCCTTCATACGAAACACTGGATACTGGGTCAATGGAATTTTTTTTGATTGGGTTTCAATCACTTCTGGAATTCCACTTGGGTCAGTTGTTGGTCCACTCCTGTTCATCATATATCAGTCTCATAGATGTTGGCTTGTTAAGTATGATCTCAAAGTTTGGAGATGACATCAAACTTGAAGCAAATATGATCAGTCCTGAAGGGATTGATAAACTCCAGGCAAATTTATATAGGGAAGGGAAATGGTCTGAAACATGGCAAATACCATTTAACTTGGAGAGATGCAAGGTAATGCATATTAGCCATGTAAGTCCCAGGTTAGATTAAAGTAATCTCTTGATTTTCCGGATGACCACTATCCAAACCATTCATTACCCAGACGCTGTGATCCAGCTGTTCCAAACCGTTATTCATACATTTTTCCCACTATCTGGACTTGCGTCTGTTTGGGAATTTTTTCGTGTGGAAAATTTCCGCACAGATGGGCAAGAATAGACTGGTGGTGCCGCTGTGTCGGACTGGTTAGTTCCCTACGTTCGCCAGAGATCCACCGTCGCTCATTCTCAGTTTCTGCCCGTTGACTGTGTAGTGAGCAGCTCTTCCTGGACAGTTATGGCGGTGCACGTGGTAGTTTTCTTGGTGGTTCCCTGCCTGCTTCAGGCCATTTTATTTTTTGCATGCCTCTTCCTAGGGTGTGAGATGATGGACCCTCCACCAGGGAAGAGGAAGAGGGGAGTGCTGACTTTGGAAAAGAAGCAAGATATCCTGAGTAAGATTGATGTGGGATGGTCCACTTCCTGCATCCTTAAGGAGTACGAGCTGACCTGCTCAACCCTACATGACATCAGGAATGCCCGTGACAAACTCACCCAGTACACAGCAGACTTTGGCCAGAAGAACAGATGCATTACCATACGGAAGACTACGAGTTTGCCTCAGCATGCCGAAGTCGAGTATTCAACTTTGATTTGGTACTGGCAACAACGAGCTGTAAGCGTGCTAGTGAGAGGCACTGAGTTGAAGGCTGCTGCTGAAAAGTTCACCCACCATCACAACGTCCCAAACTTCAAGGTATCCGAAGGTTGGTTGTTCAGGTTCAAGGTTTGACATGCCCTTACCAGTCGTAAGACCTATGGCGGAGCTTTGGACACTAATGAGGAGAGGGTGGAGGAATTTCGGCAGAATTTGTTAGGCATGATTGAGAAGGAGGGCCTCGCTTTTGGTCAAGTCTATATTGCTGATAAAAGTGGCCTCATCTACTGCTCAATGCCCACCAACACTCTGGTAGATGAGAAGGAGAAGCATGTGCCTGGCCACAAGTTGTCTAAGGAACGGGTATCTGTTTTGTGCTGTGCTAATGCTAACGGGTCGCACTGGTTGAAACCATTATTGTTGGGTGTTCAAAACAGCCCCGTTGTGTCGGCCTGGCAACAGTCATCAGTTTGATGATGGCCGTCTACCTCAACAATGCCTTTGATGTTGTAGTCTGTGACATTATCTCCACATCCTACCCATGTGGCCCCCTCAGCCAGAGGGCTGAGCAGAGTAGGAATGGGGGAAGAGAAGAAGATACAGAAAGGAGGAGCATAGAATGTACAGGAAGTGGAGCAGACAGCAAGATGGCTAAGGACAGGGAGCGATGCCGGTTACTGAAAACAGCATATTAAACTGTCTGACATTAAGCATCGTGCAGAGGTTAGGGTGCAGACACAGGAAGCATGGGACCAAGCAGCACGGGATCAGACAGAGTAAACTAGAAGACGACTAGGGTTGGAGAGGATTGAAAGGGAAGAGTGTGAAACACTGTGAGGGGCAAAATGAATGAGGAAATAGTGAGAGGAGGACGCTAAGATAACAGGCAGAGAACACTCAGGGCATAGAGTTACATGAGAGAGCCTTGAGGTGCCTGGGGTGATGAACTACCAGCCGCAAGGGTTATTGTACTCACCATGTACATTTGGGGTGGACATTTATGGGGTAGGGCTGAAGTGATTAGTGACTTGGGGATAAGGCACTTCCCATTGCAAATGTATATAAGCATGCTCAAAAGGGCGATGCAGACAGTAAGAACTAGTATTCATTCATTCATTATCCAGTCTTATTGGTGGCGACCATCATCCACTCACTTGATGTAGTGCTGCCTACTTCTTCCTTAACCTTTATCATTCTTTTTCTGTGCCTACCCTCCTCTCTTCCTATTTCTCCCATCTTTCCTGTCACTTCTTGCTGCTTTTCTTTCCTTTACAGGTGGCTTTACATTAAGTGACAAGCCAAATGGTTTCCTTTAAGCCAAGAAACCATTTACAACGCTGGGTGGTAACCATATAACCAAACCATACGTGCTCCCTATGTGTCAACAAGTGGGTTGGTGGAGGGTTAGTGTCCCTCCCCGTAAAATAAATAACTCAAAGTCAAATGGCCACCCCTTACGGGATTATGGTGTCTGGTAATAGATAGATAGATGTCGCCCCACAGAGAAGCGTAGGAGCCAAGGGCTAGGCAAGTTGGTCATGACGTTTAAGATGAGAGTGACCAGCCTCACTCCTCCCTGAATGGCATTACATGAGGAATAAACCCCAACCATCCCTTGGTTATAAACCTTCACCGGCTCAATCCGATTGGAGTGCCGTAATTACCCACTAAACCACCAGGCGCCAAAATTTGATTATGTGGCTACCACCCAGCGTAGTAAATGGTTTCCTGGTGTACAGGAAACCATTTGGCTTGTCACTCAGTGTAGAGTCATCCACAGGCAGAAGGACGAGGAAAGAATGAAGGCAAGAAAGACCGAAGAGGGAGTGTAAAGTCACAAATAGGCAGACGGACAAGGAAAGAGTGAAGGAAAGAAAGACAGAAGAGGATTGAAGGAAAGAAGGATGGAGGAGAGGGAAGGGCAGACACCCGAGAGCAGCACTACATTGAGTGAGTGGATGGTGAGTGCCCCCACCTACCACAATAAGTAACTTGTCCTAATTGGATGTAGGCACAGCCACTCTGCCTGGGAGACAGACAGAGACACGATCATGGACATGGCGGTCATGGTGAGTTGAGAATCTCGCGAAAGTGTAAGGCAGGGTAAAGTACGGTACTGTAAGCATGACATAGAGTGCCAGTAAGACTTCTCCTCAGATTCAGCAATATCACTTTTGCTGCATTTGTCCCTGATTGTGGGGTGAAGTTAGTAGTGTAAGTAACTTAAATACAGTATAAGTCTTATAGTGTAAAGTGATTATTACATACTCGACGAGTAAATTATTAAGTTGAGTAACTGTGTAGCACCTGGATTGTACATTAAGTGACCAAATTAAACTTATGTGACTTAGCTCACTCATATTAATGTAGCTGACTTATGCAACAAAGCATTGTAAATATTTTGTATACAAATGTTCCTATTAAAGTAAAGATAGTCTTTGTGTTTCACAACCTTAGTATGCGGAACAGCCGTTTGTTGTAGTCCGGGAGGGAATTTGGGCAGAAAGAGACAGTACAGTAGAGTCTTCATACAACATAAGGTAGGTTATGCAGAACCTCGTGCAAAATCAAATTCGTGCTAAAATGTGATGTGTTGATTGCAGAGAATGAAAAGGAGGCGGAGGAAAGATTTAAGAAGTGGAGAGATGGTATGGGGTACAAGGGCTTAAGGGTAAATGCAGATAAAACAAAAGTGATGATATCTAGGGTTGGTTGCGGTACAATCAGAGGAGAGAGAGAGTGGCCATGTGCAGTTTGCCACAAGGGTGTGGGAAGTAATTCCATCTTGTGTAATGTTTGTGATAAGTGGGTGCACAAGAGATGTAGTGGTATTAGAGGTAGACTGCGAGATGATGCTGATTTCATGTGTGCGGCATGTTGGGGAGAGCAGGTGGAGATTGTTAGGCATGAGAGGGTTGAACCTGCAGGTGTCTCTTGAGTGTGTGGAGGAGTTTCGTTATTTGGGAGACATGTTATGTGCCGGAGGTGGGGCTGGAGTTAGCTCGGTTGCTAGGGTGAGAAGTGGTTGGAAGAAGTTCAGGGAGCTGTTGCCTCTCCTGACATTGAGAGGACTCTCCTTACGTGCTAAGGGGTCTTTGTATGCAGCATGTGTTAGGAGTGTGATGCTGTTTGGTAGTGAGACCTGGGCAGTAAAGGAAGAGGATATTCGCAGGTTTAAACGTACAGAAATGACAATGATTAGGTGGATGTGCAGTGTGTCCCTGTGTGCAAGGCCTGGGGGGGCTGGGTTTACGATGGAAGAGTTGAGAGGTAGGATGGGACTGGAGTGTATTGGTGTTGTGATGAGGAG
>JAGKTI010034015.1:0-11548 GCA_018397915.1 Birgus latro | reverse complement strand
ATGGAGGACACCAGTAATCTGGTGTCCTCCATTCATGAAATATCTGTAACAGTTGGACATGAACAGCTGTAGTTTGAAGTTTGGAGGGAAACAACTCTGGGGAAGCGAGTTCGAGAGAGATGCAGTTCGGGGAATAAAAGAATTCTGATAGGCGGAAGTTCTACAATATGGCTGTGTGACATTCGTCATGAGCGCTGCCAGATCCCCGTGTAGCACCAGGGAAGGCATGGAAAGGTGGCACAGTGGATGCAACTTCGTGTGAGCATTTGCCATAAAAATATCTGTAAAATAATGCAAGGGAGGCAACATTCTTTTTTACATGTTGGGGATGTAGTTTATTTATAATAGCAGGATTATTAACAATTCCAATGGCTTTGTTCTGAATTTTGTCTAGTTGTTTTAGAGTAACCTCTCCACATCCATTCCACATGGGTGAGCAATATTGAAGCTGAGACCGCATATGGCTCTTATAAATTATAGCTAACTGATCGTCAGTGAAGAGGTTATGGACTCTGTACAATAATCCAAGTTTCTCTGAAGTGGTTTTAGCAAGTGATCTGACATGAGAGGTCCAGCTGAGGGCATTGTTAAGTGATGCGCCGAGAATTTCAATACTTTTGGAGATGGGAATATTTATAGCACTGAAGGTAATATACGAATCTGGCAATATCTGTCTATTAGTAAATTGTATATATTTGGTTTTACTAGCATTAAATGAGACAAAGTTGTTTTGTCCCCATTCACTGATCGTAGATAAGTCTTGATTTATGGAGATGGCTGTACTGAGATTAGAATTAAAGATATTAGACGTTGTAAATGGGTGTCTGAATGTGAATGACGTATGAAGTGTTGAATTATCTGCATATGAATGGATGGGATAATTGGTGACAGAAAAGAGATCATTAATATGAACCAGGAACAGGGTTGGCGCCAGAACTGATCCCTGTGGCACGCCGGCGTTAATTGAGTGGAAATTGGAATATACATCTACTTTTACTCTTATTTTTCTGTCACTGAGATATGAGGCAAGCAGAGGAACAAAAGTCATTAGTCCATAGCATGGGAGTTTGGACAGCAGGGAACGGTGCCATACTCTGTCGAAAGCTTTAGAAATAGCAAGGGCTACTGCATGAATTTCTCCATTTAGGTCGATTGATTGATGGATTGTATATCAGGAAATTAAGTATGTCAATGGTGGCTCTTTCGTGGCAAAAATCATGTTGTTTATCATTAATTAAGTTGTTGGATTCAAGGTGTTTAACTTTGTACTTATTGATTAAAATTTCAAATACTTTACCAAGATAAGATGTGACAGCTATTGGTCTGTAATCAGAGGGGTCAGAGGAACTTCTTTTCTTTGGAATAGGGTGGATATTGGCTTCTTTCAATGAATTTGGGAATGAAGAAGTAAGTATGCATAGTCTGAATAATTTAGCTAGAACAGGGGCAAGTGCTGGGGAACACTTTTTCAAAACGATTGGAGGAATTCTATCTGGGCCTGGATGTTTGCTGGTAAGTAAATTGTCTAGGATGGATTCTAAGTATCTTGTCTGTATTTTAAGTGGAACAATTTCGGGAGAGTTGAGTTCTAGTACAGGGACGTTCTGGCTGACTTCCTCTATGGTAGAATTTCTGGCAAATGTACTCGCAAAGATATCCACTTTCCTTAGCGGGTCATTTGTAATGTTGCCATCTGAAGATCTTAGTGGGAGAATGGATGATGACTTGCTGAAGATATTATTGAAAGAATTAAGAGTTGACCAGAATATACTATTGTCATTAGGGTCGTTAAGTAGTTTTGATGCTTGATTATAAAGAAAGTTTGATTTAGAAAGATTTATTTCAGGTTTTGCATGGTTTCTAGCAATTTTAAATTGACATAGTGATTCAGATTTTTTTTTTTTTTATGTGTCCGACTCTGGGCATAGGCTTTACAGCCTGCTATCAAGGCCCAGCAGTCCTCCTACATACCATACACCTCTACATGTCACCACTTCGGCCCTAACACCCACCGTCCATATTGAATACATGCTAGGGATGTCTCATACAGGACTGGTGTATTGGTATTAGCGGGGGTATTTTTACGACATGTCGGCGGGTCTTCTGGTAGATCAGTAAAGATTGTTTTTAATGAAATTCAAATCCTTAAACTGTTCCCTGCCCAATCGCGAATTTGAACCTGGGTCCGAAGGACTGCAAGCCGCATCTCTACCGATTGAGCTAATGAATTTTGGGCTGTTGCTCTGACACAGTTGTTATCAAACCGTTTTGGAGAGTTCGATCTTATAGTGAACTGTTTACTTGGTATGAATAAATCCATACCAGCTAGTATTAAATCACTACTATGGGACTGGGTAGCATTGGCATCACTAGAGAAAAAAGACTGCCATGGAATGTCAGCAGGATAATTTCTAAATCCATCCCTGTTTGCCCTATCAAAGTGCCCTGATTGGAACGGGAAGATTTGAGGGGCTAACTTATGAGGCTTTGATGAGATTATGGTCAGAGGATCCAAGTAGTGACAGTACCTCTATCCTGTACTGATCTGGATTATTTGTCAGGAATAGATCCAAGAGATGGGCATTATGGTCAGGATTATCTGGTATTCTGGTTGGTTGCTTTACCAGCTGCATGAGATTAAAAGATACTGCAAACAGCTGGCACTCTAGACCAGCATCGTCAGTCGTGGCAGAATGCAATAATCATTTAATATTATGTTAAGCTTATTACTTCTGCTCCTTCTATTTCATGTATGTCTCTTTTTCACTTTCATCTCCTTTGTTCTCATGAGCTAGAGGGTCATATTTTAAAAATACTTCTTGAATTGGTTTTATTTTATTTCCATGCTGCCTTCGCCAACACCCTTAACACTTTTGTTAGTCTAACATTCAGTTCACCAACGTCCCACTCAGCATAACTTGTGCCTGAAATGTCTTTATTTCTTACTGAAAGACAGTTCTGTTTTCGCTTATTTTCATTGACCATATCCTTTTTATTAATTTTTAATCAGCATATCTCTGTTACTTCTGAAATTTATTCTGGCTGTGCAACCAACCATTGTATGGTAGGGTGGCCATTTCCAAATTTCCAAAAAGGAGGACATTGCATTCCTGGTCCTCATCTCTCATCTCATCAGCCGTTTGTGTGTCCACTGCAGGACCAACCTATCCCTACCGAAGTGGGGACGATAGACCCTATGTACTCGTATCTCTACCAAGTGGCTTAGGCTGTCTGGTTGAGACTGTATGAAGAATGAGAAGTGCTTGTAAGTGTGATTGTTGTGTTAATGGCTTTCGATGTGTGTGTGCAGTCTGTGAACCAAGTGTAATTGGCCAGTTCAAGCCAAGTGGGTGCAAGCATACTTTATAGTATGCGACACTGGTTCAACCACAGTACCCCTTATGTCTGCCAAAACAGTTCGTGGCCTGAAGAACGCTCCCAAAGTTTATTACCCTGGTGGGGTAAATCGTATTGCAAAAACGTCCATTGCAAATTGATGATCACTTTAGTTATTTCATTGTCAAAAATTCTATCATGTTACTTTTTCTTGCATATATTAATCCAGCAAAAACCTAACTGTTCCATCATTAATCAGAAACTTGATGCCATAGCCCGTTTTCCTATTTAACCCGAGGCATCCCGACGACGTATGGGTACGTCGCAACGTTTTGTCACGGTGACACCCGATGACGTACCCATACATTATGCAATTGCAAGGTCAGTCACTTGCACATTTTTCAAGTTTCATGGGTGATTTTTGGTAGGCATATGTGGGAGACCTTCCTCTACCTTCAGTCAAGTGGGGATACTGGCTGGCCCCACCTGACCCCCCTCCCCCTCACTCGGCAATTCACCTGTTAGCAGTGACCTGGCCAGTAAAGACATGTCGTGCCACGGTCTCTCCAATGACGAAATTCACGGTGAAAGTGATTCCTGAGGTGGAGGACAAAGAAATAAAGAAAACAGAGGAAGAAACACTCAGAAGTGATGAGGTGGTAATGTTGTAAAGGAAGGTGCCATATGATGTGTTTGGCGAGTAAACAGCGCTTATATCGCCTATATTACCATGTGAAAACCAATATACTCTTGTACTACATATAAATTCGTACCAAATAAATAAATAAATATGTAATTTAAAGTGACTTGAATTGGTTAACCCTCCCATAGTTTGTTTTCTTTGATCCCAGGTACCCTCAGGGAGAATGAAAGGTTAGGGTGACTATCACCTGTAGCAACATTTATAAGCTCAGGAGGGCGATTTCTCTATGAATTATCGATGCTTGTCACCAAAAATGGAGGATGGAGCCAAAAAACAAAAATCGGAAATTGGTCAGGATGGGGGGGCTCAGAGATGGAAAATTGGTTGGGACGTGATGCGTTAATGATTCATCGTTCTGCATTAATTTTTTTAAAATAAACTCTAGTCAGTGATGATGGTCTGACCTTTCTTTTCACAGCGATCACTTTTTCTTTATGCCAATGCACAGTTTGTCTAAAATTAATATTTTCTGCTGTTTGGACAATTGTTTTACCATTGGGTATTTTATTTCTAATCCGTCAACTTATCAGGTCTTCTCCTATGCCACTTCCAACGACGTCCTTTCTCCTCCACACAGTCCACTCCTCCTGGAATGTCTTGGTTCTCTTTCTGATGCACTTCTCTTGGGAAACTGTCACCATCCTCTTGCACTTACAGCTCCTTGGTCCTCTTCAACATCCTCAGCTGTGGGAGGGTACGATTCCTTAGAGACGTCCCAGCTGTACAGTCCTGGCCCATGGTATTGCCACAGACGATTCACGTGTACCACCATTGAGTGAGATTTCCTGCCTCCCCGTATCCGGTACATTACGTCTGATAGGCGGTCGAACACAGTGTAAGGCCCATCCCATGGGCTCTGCAGCTTCAGTGACTGTCCCTTCCTCCGCTGAGGATTGCATAACCAACCTTTGTCACCATCCTTGCTTGTTTTGGCATCATACTTGCACATCATCACCTCTCCTGAAAACTTAAGGGCTTCTCACACTTGGTGATGTACCTCAGCCAGCCTTTCCTGAAGATGCTTCACATAGCTGGAGGTGTCTGAAGGGAGTTCTTCACCAAGCGGTCTTCCAATTAACAAGTGAACCGGTAAGCATAACTCGTGGCCCAATATCAGTTTTGCATGGGTGTAACCGATAGACTTATTGGAGGCAGACCGATATGCCATCATCAGTGCAGGTAATTTCTGGTCCCATTCTGTTTGTCCTTCTACGCAGTACTTGGCCATTTCTTGCCCTAGGGTCCAGCTGAATTTCTCCACCATCCCATCTGACTGTGGCCTTAGTGAAGTTGTCCTGGTCTACTTGATCCCCTGTAACTTGCAGCACTCATGGAACATAGCAGACTCGAAGTTTCTACCCTGGTCTGAATGTAGCTCTTGTGGCATCCCAAAATGACAGAAAAACTGCCCAACCAACACCTGAGCAGCAGTCACAACCTCATGATCGAGGACAGCATAGGCTTCTTGCCACTTTGTGAAACAAGTCAATGGCGACACATATATAAACGTTTCCTCTTTCAGTGAGTTGCAGAAGTCCAGCCGTGACTCATTCCATCGGTGCACTCACTTAGTACAGCTGGAGAGAGGCGCAACCACGTTTCTTGGGCCCCTTCTTGGCACAGCATACAACAGAGGCCTGACACCACTCTTCAACATCCTGCCGCATACGAATCCAGTAGAACCTCTGTCACAGCCGACTTAGAGTTATTTTTTCCACTCCCTGGTGTCCACTAGTGATCTGGATATGGGACTCATCCAAGATCTCGGACCTCATCTTCGGAACCACCAGTTGCCAATACTTGCTAGGCCATTGGATACCTCCCACTGATGCCCCAGTAGTCCATTGTTCAAACGAGAAAGGTCCCACTGACTCCAGTAGTTCTTAGTTGCAGGGTTGAACTTGGAAACCTCTTCCTAAGATGGTCACACTGTACTCTGCTGCAGCCACTCTATCTATCTATCTATCTATATACCTATGCTGCTTCCCCCAAGGAAAGGGACGTAGCTGAAACAGGACAACACACTCCCCATTTACTCATCATTCGCATTTCAACTTCAAAGGGGAGAAGGGACAGATCCTCATCGAACCACACCATATGAGGGTCAACTGTGCAGTGCAGTCAGTGACATCCGCAGCAGGGCCCGACAGCAGAGCTGGTTTACCCCCGCCACGCCATAATGGACCCATCCCCTTACCCACACCTGATCTGATCAGCTGATCAGACAAAATGCAGGAGAATATCCCCTCAGGGCTGCGTCATCATTAATTCATTCACAATATCTCTCCATTCATTTTTATCACCCACAGCCACTCTTCCTTGCTCAACAGACAACCCTCTCGCATCCAACGCTCTCTTCACACTGTCCATGCATCATATTTATCATCTTCCTCTCAGCCTTACACCTCTCAAATCAGATCTAGTTATCTTTTTCACCAATCTCTCATTATCCATTCTCTCCATATGCCTTAACCATCACAACACCCTCTGCTCAACTCTTTAGCCATCTCCCACACAACTCCAGTTCTCCTTCGCACTTCATTATATCTCATTCGATAACTATGCTTCACTCCACACATACTCCTCAGACACCTCGTCTCCATCACATTCAAACTTTTCCTTTCTGCTACACCCACATTCCATGTTTCAGCCCCATATTACACAGTCGGTACCACCACACCCTCATACAACCTTCTCTTTACATCCATTCAAAGAGAACGACGTCTAAACACTTTTTTTTTCACTCCTACCAGCACCTTTCCTACTTCATTCATTCTAAATTTCACTTCTGCATCTATTCTTCCATCCACAGCAACATGTGACCCTGAATACTTAAAACACTCTACCTCCTCAAGCCACTCACCATTCAAACCTATATTCATCCTCCTGCCATCTACCAATCTCATGCACTTTGTCACTTTACTCTTATTCTAATTTACTTTCAATTTCCTCCTTTCACACACTCTTCCAATCTCCTCTACCAAATGTCTCAATTTCTCCCCTGAATCAGCCACCAGTGTAGTATCATCAGCAAACAGCAGCTGCTTCAGATTCCACTCTCTACCATCACCAGTCACCAGACTCAGACCTCCATCTAACACTCTTGCATTCACCTCCCTTACAACACCATCCATATAAATATTAAACAACCAAGGCGACATCACACATCCTTGCCGCAGCCCCACTCTCACGGGAAACCAGTCACTCACAGTATTTCCCACTCTTACACACACTCTATATGTACATAAAAACTTTTCACTCCTCTTAGTAACCTACTCGTACTATCAAGTCCATACAATCTTAAAACAGTCCACAAAGCCTCCCTATCAGTTCTATCATACGCTTTCTTTAAATCCATGAACGCCCAGAACATATCTTTACCTTTCACTAAATACTTTTCATACACCAGTCTCACAGCAAACACCTGATCCATGCATCCCTTCCCTCTCCTAAAGCCACACTACTCATCACCAATCACTCCTTCCGTACCCTCTCTAGCTTTCTTACCTCGGGGCATCCCGTCGACATATGGGTACACTGCCACGTTTTGTCACGGTGGCACCCGACGACATACTCGTACGTTTTGCAATTGCAAGGTCTGTCATTTGCACATTTTTCAAGTTTCACATGTGATTTTTGGTAGACATATGTGGGAGACCTTTCTCTACCCGCCATCAGGCGGGGATACTGCCTGGCCCCACCTGACCCCCCTCCACCCCCACATACCATTTTCTCGCCAACTCACCTGCTAGCAGTGACCTGGCCAGTAAAGACATGTCGTGCCACGGTCTCTCCAATGACGAAATTTATGGTGAAAGTGATTCCTGAGGTGGAAGGCAAACGAAGAAACAGCTAGAGGAAGAAACAAACACAAGTGATGAGGTGGTAATGTCGTAAAGGAAGGTGCCATATGTTGATGTGTTTGGTGAGTGAACAAGCTTATATCGCCTATAGTATTGTGTGAAAACCAATATACTCTTGTACTACATATAAATTCGTACCAAATGATAAATAAATACCTAATTTAAAGTGGCTTGAATTGGTTACCCCTCTAATAGTTCGTTTTCTTTGAAGCCAGGTACCCTCATAGACCATGAAAAGGTGAGGGTACTCTCACCTGTAGCTACATTTATTAGCTCAGGTGGGCGATTTCTCTATGAATTTTTAATGTGTCTCACCAAAAGCGGAGGTTTGAGCCAAAAAAAAAATCCAAAATTGGTCGGGATTCGGGGGGGGTCAGTGGTGGAAAATTGGCCTGGAAGTGACGGGTTAATTAACATTCTGCCATACACCTTACCCACAACACTCAACAGACTTATACCCCTAAAGCTAGTACATTCATACTTATCACCCTTACCTTTATACAACGGGACCACACAAACACTTGCCCAGTCAACTGGCACCATATCTTACACAAAGTACACATTCAACAGTCATACTAACCAGTCAGCAATAGTCGCTCCACCACATATCAGGCATTGCACAGCACACCCATCCATACCTGCAGCTTTCCCTGTTTTCATCTCCTTTACTGCCTCCTGCACTTCCTCCACCGTGATCAAAGAATCATTCAACTCTCCCAACACATTTATTCCTTGCACCTTTCCATCTGCCACAATCTCAGTCTCCCTTTCCACATCTACATTTAACAATCTTTCAAAATACTCCGTCCATCTCTTCCCTACTGCATCCATCTCAATGAACATCCTTCCATCCCTTGCCTTTACTTGCTCTTCCTTCCCAGACTCTCCCTTTCGCACCCTTTTCACCTCCTTCCATAACATTGTCTTATTCTGTTGAAAATTCTCAGTCAACCACCTACCCCACTCTCATCTGCTGCCACTTTAGCATCATGCACAGCCCTTCTTGCCCTATTCCTCTTTTCCTTATACCTCTCACATTCTCACCTGACACCTCATCCTTCCTTTGCAACCACACTTCATATGCACGTCTCTTCTCAGGCACAGCCATACTTGCTTCCTCGCACCACCATTCACTTCACTTTCTTAAACACCACCCACTCTTCTCACACCACACACCTCTTCCGCATGCCCCACCACAGCACTCTTAAAAAACTGCCCTTCCTCCTCCACACTCCTATTCTCCTGATCTATCCCCAAGTTCCACTCATCTTTCAATTTCTCCTGATACTCTTTTTTATTCTCTTTTATCCAACTCGCTTACTTTCAAAATTTCCCTGCCACACCTAACTCTCCTACCTCTCACCCATCTCTTACCTACTCTCAACTTTCCCTCCACCAGGTAGTGGTCAGATATACCTCCACTCTCCCCTCGCAAAACTCTTACATCCAACAATCTTCCTATTACATTGCAGGACACAACCACATAGTCGATCTATGCTCTGTCAAGAAACCCATCCACCCTCCTGTCTCACCCATGTATACTCATGTATACTTATAAATATCTCTCTTCTCAAATTAGGTATATCCAATCACCATCTCTCACTCCATGCACATCCTTATCATTTGTTCCCCATTTTCATTTCTTCCAGGCACACCATGCATACCAACTACACCTTCAAATGCTACATTTCCTACTCTAGCATTCAGATCTCCCATCATTACCACATTCACATTCGCTCCAAAACTCTGCAGACATTCATTAACATCACTCCAGAAAGACTCCCTCTCTCTTCATCCTTTTCACTACCAGGAACATATGCACTCACAAATACCCACAACTCAATTTCAAATTTTGCATTCATCCACATCAGTCTCGATGACACCTCCTTCCATTCAGTCACACACTGCTGTAGTTCCGGGCTCACTAACAAGGCCACACCTTCTCATGCCCTTCCTCTATCAACACCTAACAATCTTCCATTCACACTTCCAAACAGACTCACCTTTCCCTTTCATCTTTGTTTCACTCAAAGCTAACACATCCAACTTTCTTCTTACAAACATTCTCCCAATTTCCTCTCTTTTAGCCTCAATCGTACTACATCCACTCACATTCATAGACCCAATCTTCAGGGAACAGGAATAACTCAATCCCCTATCCATTTCTATGGCCTGTCTCTTTTTAGCAACTAAAAAACAGAGGAGGGGGTCCCTAGTCTTCTCACCCCACCCCTTTTAGTCGACTTTTACGACGGGCAGGGAATATGGTGGCAGAATTCTTCTTAACACAACCTGGCCGAGAGTAGTACCACTGGTTGTAAATTTTCATTCTCCAACTGCATCCTCTTCGGGTGTTCTTCATCTGACGCTAGCCCTGTCACTACAGTACAGCAACATTTCTTGCTAAGATTCCCATTACTACTGCACTGCTTGTCGTCTGTTCTTCCGTCTTATACAGGCTTCTTCTTGCCGTCCTGCTCATTTGGATAATCATAACTGAAGTGTCTCACCTCACCACATGTCCAACACCCGTTTGATGCATTCATGGGTTTCCTTGTGCTGTTCTGTTCTTGCTCCTTCTTTCATTTGTAACATTTCACCTTCTTGTGTCCTGGCTTCTTGCAGAACCAGCAACCTCCTCTGACCTTTTCCTGTTTTCTCTTCCACTTGTTGCAGTCCACTTTCCGATGTCCTGGCTCCTCACAGTACCAGCAACCCCCAATGATCTTCTCCCGCTCCCTCTTCCACTTGTAGCAGTCCTCTTTCCTATGTCCTGGCTTTTCACAGTACCGGCTACTTCCTTCAAATTTTTCCGCTTCCTGTACCTGTGCCTTTCTTGTCTTGAATCATGCACTACGACCTGCCTGAAAAGTGGACGTACTGGACCTGACGTAGGACTCTAATTCTAGAGCCCTGGCTAGTGTTTCCTGCATGCTTCTGGGTTGTGCCTGTTTCACTTACACTTTCAACTCTGCACTATCAAGAGCTTCGATGAACTGGTCCCTCAGAAGAACAGTCAACTGGTTAGGTGCTGCTCCAGGGAACACCTTGTGTGCCATACTCTCCAAGTCATGAGCAGGCTGCTGTAGGAATCACCTCGATCCTGTTCACAACTCCGGAATCTTGCTCTGTAAATCTCAGTCTGGTACATGGTCCCATATCTGCACTCCAGTACTTCTGCTAAGGCCTGATAACTGTTCCTCTCCTCTATTGACATCTGGCCAAAAATTTCCGTTGCAGCACCCTTAAGGCTAACAGCAAGCTGCAATGCCCTCTGCCTATCATCCCAACCATTCTCATCAGCAAGCAACTCAATCTGCACACGGCAAGCTTCCCAAAATAGTCTACCATCGAATTCCTGAGGTTTCTTTTTTATTGGACCCCCATTATAGCCATGGATTTCACTGGTTTGGGACCTAAAAACTGGGGCATGATAATTTAGTCCAAGACGCCAATGTGTTCTGATTATTCAACCTTGTAATCCTACCTTTACATGCTTGGGATTCGTCAAGATCCACCTCACACTGTCCATCCTTTTGTATGCTCCCTGGACACTAACCTGAGGCTCAGCAGTGCAATATTTCTCTACAGCCTTAATTTTGTCACTAATTATCTTCACATGGTCGACTACATGCTTCAGCTGGTT
>JAGKTI010034014.1:0-11549 GCA_018397915.1 Birgus latro | reverse complement strand
TCTTTGCCATCAATGGTAACATGAATCAGTGGGGAAAAGACTATTTAGTACAATCTTCCTCATTAAAATGCCACAGGAGATATAAGGCTACTTGCAACACAATTACTGGGTGATTATTATTCCTTTATACTGTACTAAGGTCATTTGAAAATGATACTGACTGGGATAAAGCACCAGGCATAGACTAAGACAAACTGTTATATTGGACATTACCCAATACCTATGAGACAAAACCTAATACATCAATACAGTACAGCATGCCCTCATTTTATGAAGAGGTAGCATTTAAAAATTGAAAAAAATTCATTGCATGACAATTTCTCATATACTGAGTCAATTATAACGTGGTTTCAATTGGGATACGTTTTGGGCCAAGGGTCACCCGCCAAACAAAGTCTAAGGACAAGTTTCCAACCCACCTAAACTGGCAGTTATTTCACCTCTCTACACTTCACCTGCTGTTTGAACTCCAACACCACACTACTGTTTCATCATTAATGCTATTACACGTGATAGTGATAAGTGCAAAGCCCTTCTTCGAATAGGTAAATGACTGTACAGCAGCATGAGGGAGATCTTATAAGTGAATGTAGCAAATGTACATTGACCACTGAGGCTTTGTATAAGGTCATGATCATCGTATGAGTGAAAATTCTATCATAAATTGAAAAAAGGTCCAAACTTTTTCATCACTGTACAAGCGATTCATTGCATACTGGTTCATCATATACGAGGGTTTGATGTACACTCTACCTATCATCCAATCCTTTACTGCCCCATCAGGAACACAGAGGGCTGGGGTCTAGACTACTTAGTACAGACATTTAACCTGAGGAGTCCCGTCGATGTACGGGTATGTTGCAACGTTCTGTCACGACTACATCCAACGACATACCCATACGTTACCCAATTACAAGGTCAGTCATTTGCACGTTTTTCAAGTTTCACGGGTGATTTTTGGTAGGCATATGTGGGAGACCTTCCTCTATCTGCTGTCAAGTGGGGATACTGCCTGGCCCCATGTGGCCCTCCCTCCCCCCCACACTCGGCAATTCACCTGTTAGCAGTGACACGACCAGTAAAGACATGTTGCACCACAGTCTCTCCAGTAACAAAATTCATGGTGAAAGTGATTCCTGAGGTGGAGAACAAAGAAATAAAGATGCTAGAGACAGAAACAAACAGAAGTGATGAGGTGGTAATGTCGTAAAGGAAGGTGCCATTTGCGGATGTCTTTGATGACTGAACAATGCTTATATTGCCTATATAATTGTGTGAAAACCAATATAGTCTCGTACTACACATAAATTCGTACCAAATAAATAAATAAATATGTAATTTAAAGTGGCTTGAATTAGTTAACCCTCCCATAGTTCATTTTCTTTGAAGCCAGATACCCTGAAAGATAACGAAAGGTAAGGCTGACTGTCACCTGTAGCAACATTTATAAGCTCAGGAGGGCGATTTCTCTATGAATTTTCGATGTTTCTCACCAAAAGGGGAGGTTTGAGCAAAAAAAAAAAAAAAAAAAATCCAAAATTGCTCAGGACTGGGGATGGTATCGGAGGTAGGAAATTGGTCGGGACGTGATGGGTTAAGACAGTACCAGTAACTAGATGCTCACCTAAGTGGCATCATGAGAGAAAAAATTCAAAGCCAATCCTCAAATGTTATCCCTTTGGGGCACATTTGCTTGGGTCACCATAAAGGCCTCCTAACACTACAGCCTACACAATCCATGCTACATACTTGTGCTATGTGTCCTTTAACTGCAGCAGAGCTTATTCAGTGGGGTAACTCACACCAGAAGCTACACTATGTGGTATATGTACATAGTTTCTGGTGTAAGTCAACTTATTGTATAAACTAAGCTGCAATTCAAAGACACAGAACACACTATGTAATATGACTACTGCAGCTCAGGGTTTGAGATGGCCTTGAACTACTAAGCCACCAGGGTTCCATAATGTTATATGGTTAACACCCAATGTAGTACTGTATATAGGTTCCTGGGCAACAAGAAACATTTGTCTTATCACTCAGTGCAAAGTCACCTGAGTGTAATGCCATCAAGTGAGTGGATAGTGGGCACCCCAACCTGCCAGTATCGGTACAAATTTAAATGAAACGACTATATAATCCATGTTATGAACATCATTCCATCCTTTTAGGTAATGTAAAACTTTGAATAATCATTAATTTGTGTACTCATGCCTGTATAGCTATATAAGACTTTTTATCAAGAGTGCACCATCACCAAGATAATGTTGACAAGAGTAGCACATGCAAGGAGTAGAGGGAGGCTGCACATAAAGGGGATCAATAACAATAAAACTTGACTGTGCTACACAACCCAAAACCAAGAAAATCATATTCCACCATCACTCTCAAGTTACCCTTAACGTTAAGATTCGCAGAGTACTTGGCTGTCCCAGCAGGATTGGAAGCCTGACAGGTATAAGTTCCACTGTGTCTTGCAGTCACACTCCTTAGCAAAAGTATGGACAGCTTGGAATCAACATTACTGATCAAAAACTCAGGCGATGAATAGAGTGGCATGTTGTCCTTATACCAGGAGATGGTGATAGGACTGTCTCCCGTGGTGACAGTGCAAGACATCTGAATGAGTTGACCTTCCTCTACTTCCTCGGGCAGGACAAGTGGTAAAACGTGTGGCACGGCTGATGGAAGGCAAACAATAACAAACTGTTTGTCTAAACCATCTCACATAAAAAAACTGACTCTTCAACTACTGAACTATATCCAACAACAATACATGAGATTCAAGAGTAGGTTTGGCATGAAAATAAAAATGAAAATAGAAAAAATATGTTCAAATCTAGTTCTAGATACAGTAAGGCATGCCTGCTAACAATATACTATAAAAACATGCACAAACAGTCTCTAATCTAACAAATGACCTTCTAATGAAATCAATATACACAATGTCAATACCTAATAACTATTATATATACCCTTGACATTAAGATGAGCTGAATATTCTGATCTGCCAACAGGATTAATGGCCAGGCATGTGTATTTGCCCCTGTGTTGACCTTTGACTCTCTTCAGCAAGAGCATGCTGAGCTGGGTATCTACATTACTGATCTTATAGTCTGGTGATGATATGAGAGGCATATCATCCTTGTACCACTGCAAGGTCATAGGCTCATCTCCTTGGCTGACTGCACATGATACCTGCACAAGCTGTTCCGCTTCTACATCTTCTCGGAATGTGAAGGGCAGAATCTTTGGGGTCACTGATGGACAAATCAAAAATTGGGAAATATGTCAACTTCCATGAGAAAAAAAATACTGCATGGTAAATGGCCATGAGGTGGACACAACAAATATACAGCTATCTAAAAAGAAAAACTCAGATCTCCACTTGCAGAGGTTTGGGTAGCATGGCTTTGCAATAATGTGGTCCATGATTTATACCAGTTTTTCTCCTCAATTAAAAAGTACATACTAATCATAGTTTCATACATTCAAACTTCATGAGGTGAGTTAATAAATCTACTATTATTCTTTTATTTCAACAGTAAATGTCAAATAATGTGCTACGATGCTTCAGATAAAGTCTGCACGTGGTGTTTTAAAAAGTACTGTATCCTGAATGATGTCAGCACATGAAGTGCATGGCTCCTACAGCTTTTTGAGTTCAGGTGCCTTCAGACTGGGTCCCTTTCACAGCTACATACATTGACCTTGTTGTTGCCACTGTTGGAAACAGTTTGTAAAATCCTCTTTTGGGATATCCAATAATGTTCTGTGTGCTGAATGTTACTGACAGCCTCAAATCAGTGTCATTTCAGAACTTCCTTGAGCTTTGAATTACCAGGGGGTGGGGGGGCACATGGAGCCAAATCTGGAGAAGACAGAGGCTGTTGCAGCTGTGGTATTCCACTCCTGACCAAAAACTGCTGCAGATTGTGATGAGTGAACAGGTGCACTGTCATAGTGCAGCACCCAGTTGCCACTGCATCATTTTCTGATCTTGTAGCAATTTTTACATAAATATGGAACACAACAACTGCAACAGTCTCCACACTCCCTAGACCTGGCTTCTTGTAACAGTGTTTTGTTCTCAAAGCTCAAGACTGTTCTGAAATGACACCAATTTGAGGCTGCCAAGGAAAATAAATACATTTTGACAAGGATGCTGTACAATACTGTGAAGGATGATTTCACAAACTGCTTCCAACAGTGGCAACAATGATGGGTGACGTAAGTAGCTGCAGAGGGAAACTACTCAGCAGGAAACTAGACTCAGAAACTATTAAGTGCTATGCTCTTTATGTACTGACATCAGTCCAGACACTTTCTGAACATACAAGTATCTTGTACAGAGGAACAGCATTTTTGCTGAATGCAAAAGTTTTGTATTAATGAAAGATAAAATGACTGATAAAGGGAGGATCATGTAAGCCATAAATTTTCTTACTGGTTATTCAATGTTTAATATTGCATTAGGATGCTCAAAATAAACTTTATGTATCTCTAACATATGATGTAGTGCTCATATGATGCAAATGCCTGAGCTGAAAAAAAAACTCGTCAAATCTGAATTTCCTATAATCTGAGTTTCATATACTGTACAAACTTCTTGCTTAAAAAACGCTTTTCCACACAGAGATTCGACTGCACTTAATACGAAACAAATTAATATAATTTACAATACAACACCCCTGCTCATTAGATATTACCAAAATACTGTATTTTTCAGCAACAAATGAAACAAACTGCACCATTTGTAAGGGTCAACATAGAGTAAAGCAAACATTACCAAACTAAAGCTGTGTCAATGAAATTAGAAAAAAAAAAAAGTTTGCCCTCAACTACAATGAATGTAAATAATACAAAATAGTTGACTGATCCTAAGGTCTTTCTGTGTCTTCACCAAAACAGCATATCAACATTAGTTCGACGTAGAAAGTGTCATATATACTGTACATTTCTTTGCTTCCTCCTGGATGCTCTCCCATGTGAAGGGGCCATGGCAAATCTTGAGGCTTCAATTTTTACACATTCACTGACACTCTCAGTCACTTGTCCTTCCTGCACACACACTCCTAGAAAAATCTCATGGTTTTTCACTGTTAACAGTACTACCTAGCCCATACTCATACACTATCAATGTCAGTCTGTCTTCTTGCATTTTGTCCACATGTCCTTAACACCTGAATGTGTCTCTTCATTCATTCAATCATACCATGCTGCACATTTGCTGCTTGAATATACTCAAAATTAACATATACCATAATGCTGCTCATTCCATCTAAATGTCTTACTACAATACCTGGCCTGCAGATACTCAGCTGCTTGAATTTTCAACATTTCTTCCTCAGCTAATGCTGATGTCTCATATCCATAATATTTTATTTGAAACAAGGCTTTCATAACTTCCCATTTTAAAAATTCCCATTTCAGAAAAATTATGTTTCTCAGTTACTTATCTTCCCTTGTGTTCTCTCTTAAAAGACCATCCATACTTGTCTAGTCTAGTTTTCTTTTATGAGGTCCAGATGATCTTTCACAACAAATATGTAGAGAACCAAACCAGGTTGTGGTCGGTATCGGTACCTCCCAGTGATTAATCAACAGACAATCACACTTACAAGCACTTCTCACCCTACATCCAATCTCTGCAGAGCACCACATGTTGGTGGAGTGGAGCCTGATACACCAGATTCACAGACAAGCTGGTAACACTTTATCTTCGGTAGTGAACACGAGATCTTGGATGCAATTGCCTCTAGCTGGTAGTTTACCCATTGGGACAAAATATTCTGGTCACCAAAGTCTACAAGATACCTATCTTCAGCATCTGCTGTTCTGTGATCCCAGTTTATGCGACAATAGAAGCCACAAAGAATTACAGATGTTTTACCAGTAACTGTGCTGCTCAGTCATCTGTACATATCTTCATTCTTGTTTGCAAGCTGATATGGAAGCCTGAATACAAGAACTAACTTATACACAGTGTTGGTTAAATGCAGGTCCACACCTACCATTTCATGGTCTGCTCTGACCTAATTTTACTGTCAGCAGGATTTAAGCTGTCAATGATATTCATTATATACCCATCCCCTTCTTGTGTAGTAGTCTTTATGATACATTCTGGAACTACGAATTTCAAACTCTCCAACATAATCCCTACTATCACTATGAATCCATGATTCTATCATGGCTACAACATTGAAATGTTCTGTAGCCATGAGTGCCTTGAGTTCTGGGACTTTGTTTCCGAGTTACCAAGCACTGAACAAAACTACAGTAAACTCTCAATTATCCATTGTAAATCAGCCAAACCCTACGCCAGTTAAAGCAAAATACCGGATATTGCATAGTAACTCCCCCCCCTCCCCATGGCTCAACATTCAGTGTCCAGTCAGGTACTGTTTTACTATCCTTCTCAACTCTCTATCCTAAAAAACTTTTCTACAATATTACCCACCAGTAGAAGATTAAAATCAAGCACAAAATACAATGCAGCATTAATAAAGTACAATCACGAACATTAATTTCTGCTCAGGGATGGAAGGTAGACAAAATGAGCTCCACCCCCCTCTACCCCAGCTACTAACCCCCCCCGCATACCCCTACCCTCCCAGCTGTCATTCTTAACTGGCAGTTGCATCTCAAGCTGACTTTATACTTAAAACTCTTGGTCACATTACTATTACACAAACACAAAACACTAGGACATGTAAAAATATATAACTATCAACACACTGCAGCAAGAAATTAATGCATTATAAGATTGAGACTACAACAATATTGTAAACAACAGCAACCCTAGGCCTCATGCATTGGGCTTGTTGTTTATTTTGTTCACACACACACACACACACACAGGGGAAAGTGGAGACTACTTAATTGAAAATAAACCTGAAATTGTTTGCTTAGTAGAGACTAAATTGCCTCGAGATGTTGATACAAAATTATTTGGCTGGAACAATTATAAGATTTGGAGGAAGGACAGAGAAGGTAAATTTGGGGGAGGTATAGTGATATTAACCCGTAATGACCTAAGAGTAAAGAATATAGAAATTGAAAATACCAAGGCTGAACTTTTGAGAGTTGTAACAGAGGACAGTTATGGAGAAAAAATGGATGTAATAGTTTTTTATATGCCCCCCAAAACTAGGGCATGGACAAAGGAAGATTACGAACAGCTAATAAGAGAATCCATTATTAGGCTAAAAATGTTAACTGAACGAAGAAACAGAATAATATTAATGGGAGATTTTAACTGTAGAGAAGTTGATTGGGAAAGTATGGATGCTGGGAACAATGAAGAATCATGGGGAAATAAATTAATGGAACTGATGATGGAAAACATGTTAACCCAGTTGATCAAAGAAAACACAAGAGTGTTGATGAAACATCCAGGCTCGATCTAGTATTCACAAAGGACCCAAATGATGTGAGAAACATAACCTACCATTGCCCCTTTGGTAAAAGTGATCATCTGGTAAATGAGATGGACGTGGTAGGAGTGAGGGAAGGAGAAAGAGATGAAAAACATAGAGAAAATAAATATAATTATGGGAAGGCAGACTTTGCTTCCCTGAGGAACTTTTTCCAAAATGTAGAATGGAGTAAAATGAATATGATCACAAATGTTGATGAGAAATATGAGTTTTTGTTAGAAGTATATAAAACAGGAGTTACTAAGTATGTCCCCAAATTCTCTGCAGCTATGGAAAGGAAGAAAGAATGGTTTAACAACAAATGTAGGATGGCACAAGAGGCAAGAAAAAAAGCATGGAATAAAGTGAGAAGAAGGTATAGTGAAAGGGCTTGGGAGGAGTACAAGCAGGTAAGAAATGAATATGTAAGGGTACGGAGAGAAGAGGAAAGGAAATACAAAAAAGATATTGTATCTAACTGTAAAAAAGATCCAAAACTATTTTATAGGTTTGTAAATGGCAAAATGAAAGTTAAGGACAGTATAATACGACTGAGGGATGGAGATGAAACATACGAAAGAGAGGAAAACTTGTGTGAAATAATGAACAACAAGCTGCAGTCAGTTTATGTATTGGAAGACGAATTTAGGGAGCCTGAAATGGAACCCAGACTGACGAGAATGGCTGAAATTACAGTTGACATGAATGAGGTGCTACAGCTGATGAAGGATTTGGATGTGAGAAAAGCAATGGGACCAGATGGTGTGGCTGGATGGATCCTGAAGGAATGTGCCGACCAGTTAGTTTGGCCAGTTTATGTCATCATCAAGATCTCGCTTGAAAATGGACAGTTACCTAAAGATTGGAAAAGAGCAAGTATTGTGCCAATCTTTAAGGGAGGAGATAGGGAGGATTCACTTAATTATAGACCTGTGTCACTTACTAGTACTGTTTGTAAAATCTGTGAGAAAGTTATTAGAAAAAGATGGATAAAGTATTTAGAAGAAACTGAAGTGATAACACCAAGACAGTTTGGTTTTAGGGAAGGAAGATCATGTGTTACTAACCTACTAAGTTTCTACAGTAGGGTGACAGATGTCGTACAGGAGAGAGAGGGATGGGCGGACAGTGTCTATCTGGATCTCAAGAAAGCATTTGACAGGGTGCCCTAGAGGAGACTATTGTGGAAGTTGAGGACCTTTGGAGGGGTGCATGGGAAACTATTAAAGTGGATGGGAGATTATTTGACAGGAAGGCAGATGAGAACAGTAATAAGAGACAAGGTTTCACAGTGGAGAAATGTGACTAGTGGAGTACCCCAGGGCTCTGTCCTGGCCCCAGTAATGTTTCTGATATATGTAAATGATTTGCCAGAGGGTTTGAATAGTTACATGAGTATGTTTGCAGATGATGCTAAAATTATGAAACATATTAAATGTATTGATACTTGTAAAGAACTGCAAGAGGACTTGGACAAACTACACAGCTGGAGCCAGACTTGGAAAATGGACTTTAATACCAAGAAGTGTCATGTATTAGAAATGGGTATAAGTGAAAGAAGACCACACTGGACATATAAAATGGGCAATGAGATGATTAGTAAAAGAAACGATGAGAAAGACTTGGGAGTGATTATTCGGGATGACTTGTCACCAGAAAAGCATATAAACAAAATTATTGGGGGAACTTATGGAATACTGACCAACATGAGAGTGGCTTTTAATTATATGGATGAGGAAATGTTGAGGGAGTTGATAGTGACCATGATAAGACCAAGACTAGAGTATGCGGCGGTGGTATGGTTGAAGAAGCATATTGATAAATTAGAAAGGGTTCAACGGATGGCAACAAAGATGATACCACATTTAAGGGAACTCACCTACGAGGAGAGATTGGAAAAACTGAAGTTACCAACACTGCGCGAGAGAAGGGAAAGAGGTGACTTGATCACGATATTTAGAAATGTAAGAGAATTGGAAAGGGTGGATAGAGAGGATCTTTTTGTGTTGGATGATGGAAGAACAAGAGGTCATGGCTTCAAGTTGAGGAAAAGTAGATGTCTTAATGATCTCAACAGGTTCAGTTTCCCGAACAGAATCATAAGTATTTGGAATGACTTAGACGAAGAGGTGGTACATGCAAAAAACATTCATGTATTTAAAACTAGAGCAGATGAATGTAGATATGGAGACGGGACAACACAAGCTTAGCTCAATTCTTGTATACTACAAATAGGTAAATACAAATAGGTAAATACAAGAAAGGGGAAATTGGAGACTATCTAAATGAAAATAAACCAGAAATTGTTTGCTCTGTGGATACTAAATTGCCCCGAGATGTCGATACAAAAATAGGTATTTGGATGGAATAATTATAACATTTGGAGGAAGGACAGAGAAGGTAAGTTTGGGGGAAGTATAATGATATTAACCCGTAATGACCTAAGAACAAAGAATATAGAAATTGAAAATACCATGGCTGATCTTTTGGGAATTGAAATAGAGGACAGTTATGGAGAAAAAATTAATGTACAGTAATAGTATTTTATATCCCCCCCACAACTAGGGCATGGACGAAGGAAGATTACTAACAGTTAATACAAGAATCCATTATTAGGCTAAAGGTGTTAATTGAATGAAGAAATAGAATAATACAGTAATCCCTCTATTATTCGGACGCCCATTATTCGGATCCCTCACTATTCGGACATCGTGGGCTGTCCACCCCCCAAAATGCCCCCAAATTAGAAAAAATATTTTAAAAAATCAGATTTTTTTGGACCGTGCCAGTTTTAATTTCCCGCGCGTGCCGATCGGCTGTGTTTACACACATGGCGCCTGTCTGTCCATCCCATTTCCCGTTCTGCTCCTGGCTCGTAAACACGCTCCGACAATGGCGGCTGAAGTGATTGCTTTAGTGGTGATACCCTACCTCCTGCAGGGTCTGATGCTGCTCTTTACCTTCTTCATCATGTGTGATGATGGACCTGCCTCCTGAGAAGTGGGAGAAAGTGGTTCTGACTCTGGAGAAGAAGAGGGAAGGGTATTGGAGAAGGTGGACGCCGGGTGGCCGACATCACGGATTCGTCGTGAATTCAACCTCCCTCACTCCACTGTGTTTGATATCAAGAACTCCCGAGACAAACTACAGCAGTACAAGGCTGATTTCGCTTCGAAGACCAAACGAAACGTGGAGAGGAAGGTGATGTTTAGTCCTAAGTATGCAGACATCGACTGCTCCACGTTGATTTGGTATCGACAACAACGTGCTGCTGGTGTGTTGGTACGTGGAACGGAGCTGAAAGCTGCTGCTGAGAGGTTCACAAGGCTCCAGGACTCGTCACTAGACCACAGAAATTTACTGTTATGTACAGTGCAGTGAAGTGATGTGATCCCAGTTATAAAAAAAAAAAATGTTGTGGAAAGTGTTGGTGAGAAGTGCTGGTGATTGTCAATTGCAAAGGTGTGTCAGGTGCAAGGTCTTCCTGTCAGAGTCTGAGATGATAGAGTGGGTTATTACATCAGGACGGCGGCTTCTTTTTCGTAAATACCCTAACTTCATCAAAATTCCTTGTTTTGTTCTTTCCATATCATTAATCTCATGCATAAACTGTATGCAAGATGATTTCCATAATGATTTTCATGTCTAACCTGTTTTCATCATGCTGTAAATGTGTTAAAAAATTTCCAAAAATGTATATTTCCTGTCACTTCTTACTGCTTTTCTTTCCTTTACAGGTGGCATTACATTGAGTGACAAGCCAAATGGTTTCCTGTAAGCCAAGAAACCATTTACAACGCTGGGTGGTAACCATCTAACCAAACCATACGTGCTCCCTACGTGTCAACAAGTGGGTTGGTGGAGGGTTAGTGCCCCTCCCCGTAAAAAAAAATAACTCAAAGTCAAATGGCCACCCCATATGGGATTATGGTGTCTGGCAATAGATAGATAGATAACTAGTTAATCATAATTTCCTGCTTACAATTTAATTTTTTCATGCATGGTTTTTAAGTGCACCAGCTATGAAAATGGTGAAAGCCAGTGAATTTCATGTCCGGTCATAACCTAACCAAACCTAACCTATCCTATGATTACCATAAAGATTTTCATGTCTAACCTGTTTTCATCATG
>JAGKTI010034013.1:0-11549 GCA_018397915.1 Birgus latro | reverse complement strand
TAGACATTATTATTGTTATTATTGTTATTATTATTTCCCAGGGTACTCTGGTGATGCTAGCAGGAGGTGGTGTGGCTGGTCTTCTAGTACTCTGTGAGGAACATCTTCACTCACGTCTGCTTCACTGATGCACCATCATTCCATTGGATACATGTAATATGAGTTGCCAATAAAATATGAAGAGTATGGGTGTAAGCTTGTATCTTTCATGGCTCCTATGGCCCGATGCCGTTCCACTTAAGCTATGATTTATTTTTTTAAAGAAAACATTTGTTAAATGAATTTTGCCTTTCATATTCCGTACTGAATATTACACTCCCTCCCCCCATACACACACACACACACACACACACACACACACACACACAAATACGAACATTTTTAATATACTGTACTCGGACTACCAGAGAGGGTATTATGCCGTAGTCTTAAAGCTATAGAACACAAATATCACGAGAAACGATCTTAGCAAGATGGCTTCTTCAAACAGAAACACTGACTTTAATTATAAGCTTCGTATCGGGTATGTGTTTGTTTTGTTTATAACATAGCCGAACTATCTTTTAAGCTTGTGTCATACTGAATAAACATTGCAAAACGGCATACATGGCTTTATCCACCTATTTTCCTAATCTGTTAAATATATCTTCAAAGTCATACCAAAGACAAGTTATTCATTACACATAAGGGTAATATTAAATACTGGCTGCAGTTATGGAGGCCTATTTTGGAAAAGGCTTGTTTGAATGAATAAGGAAAGGGTTTTTGTGTCGGTGTTTAAGGGTTGTGTTGAAGCCGTACAGGAGGCTTCGTAGCGCCTCTTCCTGAGCGATTTATTTTGCTTGTTACACCCTAAACGTCTTCTCTTTGCCGTTTATGTTGTTTTTAAATTCATATACTTTCCATCAATGATATTCAAGGCGATACTGAGGTGTAGCCTGGTGAACAAATCTCTTAGTAAAAGGAGCTACGAAACCATATTCTCGTCGGGAAAGAGGGCTCCGTAGTACCTATTCGTTGGCTGTTTATTTTTGGATACCGCTGGTTATTATTCGTTTGTATGTTGTTCATGCAGACTAGCGATATTAGGATTTATATTATACAGAATAGGGTAGTGAAGTGTAATAAGCAAAATAAGTCACTTATGAAAAGGTGTTGGGGAAATTCTTTACTCCCTCTCCTCCATTTCCTTCATTCTTTCCTCTTCCTTCTGTCTGTGGGTGACTCTACACTGAGTGATAAGCCAAATGGTTTCCTGTACACCAGGAAACCATTTGCTATGCTGGGTGGAAACTATATAACCAATTTTTGCCGCCTGGTGGTTTAGTGGGTAATTAAGGCGCTCCAGTGGGATTCAGCCGTAGAAGGTTTATATCCAAGGGATGGTTGGGGTTTATTGCTCACGTAATGCCACACGGGGATGAGTGAGGCTGGTCACTTTCATCTTAAATGTCAGGACCTTCTTGCCTAGCCCCGGGCTCCTACGCTCATCATGGGGCAACGTAGGATTGCATGATGGATGAATGATGAATGCTGATTAAATAATCTCTTTTAATATTACCCAGACACAACGCTTCTTTCTCACCATTTTTCCTAAGTACTGGGTGTTAGTATGCTAGTACTGTATGCTATTTATATAATCTGTGTGTATTCAAAATGACTCATATGCTCTACTGAACAGAAGCAGATTTAATATGCAAGATAAATCGCTTAGTGCCAGGTAGTTGATAATCTCCAAACAGATCAGAACATTATTTATCCTACGAGTCCTTGAATGATGAAGGCAGCATCTATCCTTTCCCTTACAAAACAATCCCTGCTAAGAAGAATAAATTTATTGCTTGACAACAACAAAATAAAATACACAAGAAGCGGTGCCAAGGCAGTCATTTTAGTGCTGATGTATAAACACAACAGGATATCTAGTCAGAGATGTCACATATCAAATTTGGAGTAAATCGGGTGAAAATTGACGATTTTATGTCCATTTGAAATTTTAGGCACGACCCACCTAACATCGACCCCCCTACCGGTAACTGGGGAGTGACCCCTGATGTAATGAGGCATGTTATAGGATCCAGATTTGAGAGATGGACCTCTAGGTTTTGGTTTCATGTCGATATGACGAGTTTGAAAGGAGTTATGGCGATTTTTTTTTTTTTTTTTTTTTTTACCTACAGCATGGGTTCTGGTCCAGTTCGGCTCAAAATTTAATCGAGTGATCAGGTCATAGCCCATCATCCCTGTAATTTTAGTCAAAATCGCACCAGTAGTTTTCGCATAAAGTTGTTAACAGACAGACAGACAAACAGACAGGCAAACCGAGTAAAAGCAATACCCCTCCCCGAGCCCCTCTGGGGCGCGGACGGGTAAAGAGACTTTCGTGATAATGATGATGACGATGATGATTTGGAGGAGGAGGACAGAAGATTGATGATGGATGATGGATATTGATGAAAGATTAATGGTGGATGATGGATAACTGATGGAGGATGATGGAGGATGGATGGAGAATGATGGATAATTGATGGTGGATGATGGATGATTGATGGTGGATGATGGATGATTGATGGTGGATGATGGATGATTAATGATGATAATGGTGGTGATGATGATTTTGTGAGAAGTTAGGAGACAAGACGTGCTGTGATATATGGATGGCAATAGTGCAGTGGTGTGGGAGGTGAGGGTGGAGGTATGGGTGCACCTGTATACTCTTGTTACTGCTACTACCTCACGATTTCTTTCAGGGAACCCTCTTGGATGTAGGGATTGATTAAAGGGTATATCTACTAATCTAGTTCAAGAAAGTCTCTCTTAAGGTAGCTAGTATCGCCTGGAAATTGGAAGAACACAGTTAAGACATAGACTACCCTGATTTGTTTTTGCCTTAAATACAGTCACCTTGGAGGGGAGGCTGGTGGTGCTGGTGGGAGGAGTGCTGGTCAGTGTTTTCGTCCTTGCCTTGGAGTTTCTTAAGCACACAAACAACCAAATTAACTACTTAAATTCGAGGATGACTTTTCTCCTTTATTCTCTGTACTAACTTTATATTTTGTGTATCCTCGTCGTCTTGTTTGGACCTTCTCCAAGATTTGAATTCTGTATAAACAGACTTTGCTGATCTACCATGAAAAAGCCGTCAAATTTCTGTAGAAGTACCCCCGCTACTACCAATAACCCAGTCCTGCTTGAGTCAGCCCTAGCATGAATTCAGGAATCTGTGTTAGTGCTGAAGTGATAACATGCAGGGGGTGTATGATATGTAGGAGGATTGCTGTGTCTCAGGTTGTTAAAATCCAGGCCCCACATCGGACGCATTAAGCTTAAAAGGAAAAAAAAAAATACTTAACCTATATAGTTCAGAAACCCAGAGGCGAATAATTTTGCATAGTGAAAATCGGAATATGATCAGTAAGGTTCTGCTAGTCCTGAGAAAAGCAGTGCCAATTATAATCAGTCAGCTGCTCCGAAGGTATGTTACCTCAATGATATTGTTTTGTTTGCCGTATGACTGACTGTAGGTTTAAATAAGGGTCATTTGGCAAGGAGACGCATTTATTTATTTACCTTCACAGTTGCCTTGACCATCATACAGAAAAGGTCATGCAAACGTCCCTCAATTGCAGAAGAGCAACCAGCCTGCAGGCAACAGGGTTTACTTGTGCATTCAGGTTAGAGTTGCAGATTACTACTGCTACATCAACTGCTACTACTACTACCAATACTACTACTACTACTACTACCAATACTTCTCGGTGAAATGACGCCCGTCCATTTCTGCCGCTTTTGCGCCTATTATAAAAGGCCCTGTGACCTCTAACCCTACTAAACATCGTGTGGGAAGCGGTAAAGGACTGTAGATATATACAAGTGTAATAAAGTACTAGAAATAATAAAGTGTGAGTGGGTATATGAGTAAGAAATGACAGAACACCAGCTGCGAATTAGCGGGAGTGGGAGGCTCGTACGTGCTCGTATTTTACATTGCTTTCACAGTGTTTTTTTTCTTAGTATGGATTCCAAACTACTTGGAAATCACTGAATAGTGTTTCTAGTGATAATATCTGGCAGTGGTATTCAGATTAGGGGATGTTGGGAAGTGTAAAGTGGAGACTTAGTTACCCAACTTTAGAAGTCTCCACAAGTCCTACGGTAGTCGACGAGTGCTAAAAGAACATCCCGGAAGAAAGCTGAAGGCCAGCGTTGATTCACCTCCCCTTCCAGTCTTGCCTGCTGCCCTCACGCTCTCCCAGTGTTCTCATCGCAGTCCTTTTCCTCTCTCGTTAAACTCCAGATTAAGTAATCAGCTGAAGACTGGCAACTTTGGGGAGTTTGTGAATGCTCCTAGAGAGAGAGAGAGAGAGACGCCCAAAACATTTCCGCAAGGCATGAATTGACCAACAATTTTTTCCCCTGTCTCAGGCGAGTGATGGGGAGGGAAGCCTTCTCGTGGTGGCACTGATATAACCGGTCTGCCCCTCTGCCCCGTAACACAAATCTCCCTCAGCTGCCTCCCTATCCCCCGAAAGGAGGACGGAAGACTGCAGGTGGAGGGCAGCTTCAGCCTGCAGTCCACTGGATTTACATTAAGAAGAGCCTGGGGTTAAAACTACTACTATTACTACTACTACTACTACTACTGTCCGCTAGGTGGCTCTTTTCGGATTAAGGCGGTGGGAGCTCCTGTTATTTTGGCCGAGTTCTCCGTTCTGGACTATATTAAGCATCTGCTGATGTATACCAAGTTTCAGTAAAGGTATGGAGATTTGCATGGTGAGAAATTAGTATGGACGCTACAAGTGCCTAAAAAATATTTAAGACAGATGTGCTTCCTAGGCTGCTGTTTGTGTTTACCTGTCATGGCGTGTTCGCCAGATCAGTGAAAATTTTGTATATTGTTTACACTGAGGTATCATTTTCTGGACATACCTTCAAGATTAATTATTTAGTTGTATGAACAGTCTATGAGAGACGATGTGAAGTTTTCCCCAAAAATAATGGCGGAAAAATTTATAGTGAACAGCTTATTGTGTTTTGTAACATCAGCTAAGAAGGACTATCCTTATGAAAGTATCTTTGATATTGTACATTCATTTTACTCACATGATGTTATTAAGAAAGCTAAAGAGACATTATGTAATTTACTTAATGAAGATGTGAGCTGGAGGCGAGACCCCGAGAAAGTCCAGAAAGACTTAAGAGATGTGCTTGACTTTCATGAGCGCTTTATGAAAGATAATATGAATGTTCACTTCGTAACTGACTCCCATAAAATGATGCCACCTGTGGGCATGGAAGTGCTGGCGCCAATACTACAGATACTTGTGGCTGAGACTAATAAGATAAATGAGATGCTGCCAAAAATATTAGATATAAAAAGTGAAGTAGTCAATACGGCTGACACAGTACGGGAAATGAAAATTGAGATGACTGATCTTAGAAAGAAGTTCTCTAGTGCTATATGTGGCATGGAGGAGGTCACTAGAGACATTACCCTCAATGAAGCTGACATATTAGATTTTACATCTCTTAGAAAAACGTCCTCTGATGAACCTCGACCAGGTATGTCCTCAGAACGACAGGGAGTAGCAATCGGGACAACAAACCGAACTTATGCTGAGGCGGTCTGTACTAATCAGGAAGATGGAGTCAGGGATGCTGTTGTGGGGAGATGTGAGCGTGGTGATCCATGGATGAACAGAGAGGAAGGAGTTCATGGCTGGAGGGAAAATGAAGAGACTGGCAGTGAAGTGCTGATGGACATACAGCAAGGCAACGAAGGCGCGAGAACAAGGAGAGGAGGTGAGAGTGAAGGGTTGAAACATCTTCAGAGGGGAGTGGGAGGCGGTGTGGGTGTGCGGCGGGGTGGTGCTGGGGTGGCGGTGTGCAGCAGTCCAGCACCCTGCGTTTCTGACCCTCGTACTGGGGCCATCACCAAGGGTATGAGCCTCATCCTTCCATCTCAACGTTTGAAATCACCTAATGAGAATCCATGGACGACTGTGCAAAGGAAGGGTGACAGGCGGAGGGGGACAAATAGAATTTCTGGAGTTAGAGGATCAAGGAAGTGTGATGGCACAACCTTTAAAGCAGCAAAGAGGTTTGTTGATGTATATATTGGAAGAGTGGATTTAGAGGTAATGGCTGAAAATATTCAAGAGCATATCAGAAGTGTTTGTGGTGTTAAAAGCTCAGTGAGTGAAATAAATATTAGGTCTGATGAGCATAGAGCGTACAAAGTTAATGTTAATATACTGGATAGAGATAAGTTATTTGATTCTGAGTTATGGCCGGAGAATATTATTGTTGATAAATTCTATAATAGATCTAAGAGTATTATGAGGAACACTGATGCTGTTTAGTTTCTTATTAGTGTAGCTAGTTTATTTTTTATTTGTAATTCCCCTTTTCTTTTTTAATCTTTTTAGTATTTTTATTTTTTATTTGTAAATCCTCTTTTATTTTTTAATATATACCCATTTTTTTATTCATTGATATTTTCCAATCTTTTTTATTGTATTTCTTTATACTGTGACTTTACAGATACTGTATATATTTGCTCTGCTGAGCTTAATAAGAATACTTTTTTTTTTTTTTTTTTTTTTAATACTCATCCTGCAGCTGCAGTATGTTGAGGATCTGTTCATTTAATTGTTGTTCTCTAAAAAAGAATATTAATTTAGTAAGAGAACTAACAACTTCTGGTTATGATTTTGTTTTTTTACAGGAAACTTTTATTACTGAGGAAAAGTTAGGTATCCTTGGCTGTATTGATGAAAACTATGATGCTGTAGGTGTGGGTGCTACTTTATCTGAAAAGTCACTAACATCAATGGCTGGAAGACCAGAGGGAGGTTTGGCAATTCTGTGGAAAAAAAACAGTCATTTTAAAGTCAATAAGATTGTCTTAGAGAATACAGCAATACTAATTAATATCAAAATTCATGGAAGGGATGTTATCCTGGTCAATGTTTATTTAAACAGTGATCTGTGGGAGCCTTCCACATTAAATAAATACTTAGAATCTCTGTCCATGTTACAGGATTTTATAAATACTTTTTATTATGGTGCTTTTTATATAATAGGGGATTTTAATGCAGATCCTCTCTCTGGGAGAGCTTGGGATAACCTGTCTAATTTTATGCATAAGAATTCCCTGGTTTGCTTTGATGTGGATCAACTTAACCTTGATACATTTACATTTGTTGGATATGGCAACTCTTCTAGTAGGTGGTTAGATCATATCATAGGTGAAAACCATAAAGACATTGATGTTTGTCATATTAAAGTTTTAAATGAGATAAATGGGTCAGATCACTTACCCCTTCATTTCTGTTTAAATTTTAAAGGTGCCTTGTTTCCTTCAGTAGAGGGTGAGTTTAATATAGAAGAAAATTCTGAACCCTTTGTAAATTGGAATAAGTTAAACAATAATGACCTGATGTATATTAGTGAAAATGTAAATAGAATCCTTATGGAGATATGTGACCTTCCTATAATTAATTGTATGAAGATAGGTTGCCGCAATCCTGAACATTTGAAGGAAATTGATAATTTTTACTCTGCAGTTGTTCAGAGTGTCAATGAAGCTACTTTGAAATATAAAACAAAATCTATTAAACTGAATAAATATAAGGTTATCCCAGGTTGGAACAGGAGAGTGAAACTGTTACATAACATAGCTAGGAAGAAGTACTTGTACTGGGTGGAAAATGGCAAGATGAGGGACACACCAGATCATGATGCCATGCTGACTACTAGAAGAGACTTTAAAAAAGCCTTAAATGAATGTAGAAAAAATGAGCAAAGAGAAATTGGTGATTCAATAACTCAGAAATTTTCTGTAAAAAATAAAGCACAATTCTGGAAAGAAGTTAAGAGACAAAAAAGATGTACTAAGCATGCTGGTGTGATTGATGGGAACACTAATAACTCTGAAATAAAAGAAATTTTTGTGCAAAAATTTTTACTGGGTCAAGCAACACTGGATGCAAATGAGGAAATGGAATTTACTGAGAAGTTAAAAACAGCTTGGCTCATGAGGAAAAAATTTTGTTTACAAACTTCTAGTATTTCCTTAAAGAAGATAATTGAAAAACTCAATTTTGGCATGGGTCATGATGGTATTCACTCAATTTTTTTAAAAACTGCCTCAGATTCTTTTTTGCAATTCCTAGCTCATTTCTACAATTTATGTTATAGTCACTGTTATTTGCCTGAAGAATTATTAAAAGGCAATATTACACCCATTCCAAAGGATAACAAAAATGTTACCGAATCCTCTAACTACAGGCCAGTAATGTAGTCCTCATGTCTACTAAAAATATTTGAATCCCATATTTTGGATATACTGAAGGAAAAGCTCAGTATTGATTGCAGACAGTTTGGCTTTCAAAGTGGTTGCTCTACTACAGATGCATGTTTTTTATTAAAAGAAGTTATGTATAAATATGCTAAGATGAAACAAGCAGGTTTTGCCACATTTGTGGACCTGAGTAAAGCTTTTGATAGAATTAATCATTTTGTATTAGGGAACAAGCTGTTATATTCAGGTCTTCCTCCTGATATAGTTCTTATTATTTTACATTATTTGAGAAACCAGAAAGCAAATATTAAATGGCAGAACTACATGAGCTTATACTATTATATTGAGAGTGGTGTTAGGCAGGGTGGTGTTCTTTCTCCGTTCCTTTTTGGTTTTTATATTAATGATATTATTAAAGAGATTGGGGATATGGAGACTGGCTGCAGTTATGGCTTTTGTAAAGTAAATATTATAGCATATGCTGATGACCTGGTTCTGTTGGCTGCCTCACAAAAAGATATGGATGCTCTATATAGTATGCTCTGTACAAAAATTGCTGAGCATACTCTGCTTATTAATCAAGATAAGTCAAAATGCATGATTTTTAGTAAGTTGAATAAGTTTAATGTTAACAGTATTAGTCTTAATGGTGACAGACTGGAAGTTGTTAAATGTTTTAAATATCTTGGACATTTTATTTCATTTGATTTTAAGGACAGTAAAGATGTTGAGTTAAGACTCAACAATTTTTATGCTTCTTTCAATTCAGTTTTTAGAGATTTTAAAGTTTTAAATAAGGATGCTTTGCTTTTTTTATTTAAGTCCTATTGCTGTCCAGACTATGGATTATGCTTGTGGAATAACAGGGCAACTTTTAGATCTTCTATCTTTAGGGCTTTTAATATTGCATATAGTAATGCTTTAAAGAAAATATGTGGGGTACCTGTTTTTGCCAGCAGTCATTTAACTGCTTTAAACTGTAACCAGTTTTTACTGAAGCACCTAACTGCTCTAACTCAGGCTAGGTATTATAAAAGGATGAAGAGTTCTACCAATCCAATACTCAGGTTGAATATTCCATACTTTAAGGAGGGATTGTTTATGCAACATGTTCGTACTATATTAAAAAATGACTATTCAGTAGATGTAAATAGGGAGGACCTGGATGTGACAGCCTCCCACTTGACTTGGGTCCAGAGACATGAGGACAGACGTGGGCCATGTGGTTATTATGGAAATTAAGACATTATGCTCCTTAGCTAGTGTTAAATGGAATCCTGAATTTCCTCATATTTTTAAAATCATATATATGTAATTTTTAACTGATATTTTTAAAGACTTTTAATAGCCTAATTGCTCTTTAGATTTTTTTTTTTTTTTATACTGTACCTTTTTTATTTTTTATGGATGCTAGCTTTTGTATTGTATATGGAGCTTTTTATTTCTTATGGCTGCTGGCTTTTATGTTTTTATGTGGACCTTCTTTTTTTTTTATGGTTGCTAGCTTTTATATTTTATTTGGACCTCTTTTTTTTTATGGCTGCTAGCTTTCATATTTTATTTGGCTGCTATTATTAGACCTCTTTATTTTTTATGGCTGCTAGCTTATCTAGACTTTTTATTTTCTATTGATGCAGTCTTTTGTATTTTACTTGGTCCTTATTATTTTTTAATGATGCTGGCCTTTATATTTTACATTTTATTTGGACCTTTTGTATTGTTTATTGATGCTAGCTTTTATATTTTACCTAGGACTTTTTAACTGTAGTGGTGATAGCTTTTATTTTTTACATTGGACAGTTTATTTTTTACTTTGGACATTTAGAAAAGGGAAAATTACGGATGCTTTTTTTTTTTTTTTTTAATAGGATACTAATGTGTATGTGCACTACGATGCCCTCAGGTCTTCTATTATGATTTTTGCTTTTTTATATAACTGTACAGTACACCACCTACGATGTAATGTGCTGCTGCTGTTGTTGCTGCCTTTATGATGAAATGTATTACTGTTTTTTCTATGTATCGAGAGATACAAAATAAAGCCGATTGATTGATTGATTGACTACTACCGATACTACTACTACGACTACCACAACGAGAAGTCTTTGTTCAGCTGATATTAGATCTCCTGGAGCAAGTAAATACAAAATACAAAACTCGTCAGTGCCTACAAAATAATCACAGGCGAGAATATCAATGATCCTCGAGTGTCCTAGCTGCTTTTCACCCTCTAATGGGAGTGTGATGAGGTTTATTTCAATTCTGACTTATGGTGAGTGGAGGAAAAAATTTTCTCCAACCCTCTAGACAGGAAAAAGATAAGACAAGGCCTCGTATTGTTGTCAGTTAAGCTAGCTCCCTAAAACCTATTCCTTAGCGATTTATTTTTGGATATGGGTGGATATTTTCCTTTTGTACGTCATTTATGCACAGCATAGCAATATTAGAAGAATTTGCATGACACAGAATAGGAACGTAAGGTATAATATGCAAAATATATCACTTTAGAGATGCTAGGGAGCCTCCTTAACGGACAAGAATACCTGCCAAGATCAGGTTCCTACCACTTACGATCATCGTCCACTCACTTGATGCAGTGCTGCGTACTTCTTCATTCACCCTTATCATTCCTTCTCCGTGTCTGCTCTCCTCCTCCTGTTTCTCCGCTTTCTTCCTGCCACTTAATACTACCCTTCGCTTCACTTCAGGTGGCTCTACACTGAGTGACAAGCCTAATGGTTTCTCGTAACCCAGAAAGTCATTGACAATGTTAGTTGGTAACCACGACAAATTTCAGGATGAAGTGAAGCCTGCTATGGTGCCCCTGTTGACTTTATGGAGAGAGTCAAATGCGGCTTCCATTCAGGATCCAAATCTCCACACTCTGCCCCGCGCCCTGCTGTGGTGAGGTGTAGTCTGCCACAAGAGAACATTGATTCACCGCTCTCGACGGCCTTCCAGGGGCGTTTCCTTGTATGGGGTTGATGGGTCTGCTAGGCAAGACAGGCTGGGGTTACTCAAGAATAACTTCCAAATAGCAACATTACTTCCTTATATTACCGATACTTGCTTGTAATACAGATACTCGTGTTAAGCACAAGTAATGAAATACCGATGCTTGAATCAAATATAACTCGTTTTAATAGCGTTACTTGCTTTCAGTACCCATACTGATATAAAGGTTCTTGACTGATATACATGCTTGGATTACCTCGTTTTCGAAAAAAAAAAATAGTGAGAG
>JAGKTI010034012.1:0-10418 GCA_018397915.1 Birgus latro | reverse complement strand
GAGAGAGAGAGAGAGAGAGAGAGAGAGAGAGAGAGAGAGAGAGAGAGAGTATTTTAGGAACAGAAAGGTTAAGTAAAATACCTTAATAAAGCGAGTACAAAGAGAATAAGTGGGAAGAAAAAAAGAGGGAAGATTTGAGTAACATGAAGCGTGGGAGGGAACGACGGAAAATATTAGCAGAGATGAAAGAGACATTTTTAGGATCATGCCAGAGAGAGAGAGAGAGAGAGAGAGAGAGAGATGGTAGGAACAATACAAACCGAGGCATTAGTGGGTGAAATAGAGCTAAGTAATAGACTACTCTCTTTGGTATTATGACTTTTATTTAATATAATTATTCTTCCGCTACACCATAAATTCTGCCCAAGAGTCTACAATTCCATGGCATTATTATTATTATTATTATTATTGTTGTTGTTTGTTGTTGTATTGCAGTAATTTTGTTTTTGTTCTTGTTCTTGTTGTTGTTGCATTTGGTGCTGTTATTATCACCATCACTATCATCATCATCATCGTCATCAATGCTATTATTATTTGTATCGTTCGTATCGTACCGTTTATAAAGACTCCAAAATGCTTGCATGCGTCGGCCTTGGTCACCTAATGGCGGCTCTCCATGGTGCTCGATCTCTGGTAGCTTCCCTATTCAGCCCCTTATCCCTAAGGTCACACTTTATGGCCTCGTCCTAGGTCTTTTTCGGTCTGCCTCTCTCGACCCTACCCCCGACGTTCATACTTCTCACTTTCTGGACCCAGCTGCCATTATCTTCAATCCTCTCCACATGCCCAGACCATCTCAGTCTACTTCTCCTCAACACAACAGTCTACTTCTCCTCAACACAACAGTCTACTTCTCCTCAACACAACAGTCTACTTCTCCTCAACACAACACCAACACTTCAGTCCCATCCTACCTTTCAAATCTTCAATCGTAAACCTAGCCTTCCCCCTCCCCCCCAGGCCTGACATTCAAAGACGCACTGCATATCCATCTGATCATCGTCATTTCTGTACGTTTGAGTCTGTGAATATTCTCTTCCATTACTGCCCAAGTCTCACTACCTTACAGCATTATTCTCCTAACACATGCCACATACAGAGATCTCTTAGCACGGAGGGAGAGCCCTTTTAATGTCAGGAGAGACAACAGCTCCCTGAACTTCCTTCCTCCAGCCACTCCTTATCCTAGCCTCAGAGCTATTATTATTATTATTATTATCATTATTATTATTATTATTATTCCCGTATTATTATATTAATTATTATTATTATTATTATTATTATTATTATTATCAACTTTTCGTACATAATCATCATCATCATCATCAAAATTAGAATCAACATTAGCATTTCTTCTTCTTCTTCTTCTTCTTCTTATTGTTACTATCATTATTTTTACTCGCCTAAAGGCTGCCATCGGCTGCCTCCGCTCGATATCAAGTCACTTACTATCTACAGTCAGAAATGAGTCATAACTTGGGAACCGGTGGCCCGACTGGACTGAAAGCTGTTTTATTCTTCAAGTCAGAGCATTTTAGCGGTACATTGCTCTAACAAAAATTGCGCTACAATGCGCCGTTTTTCGCGGTGTTACGGTAACAAACAAACATACGGAAATCAGACCATAATATTATAGATTACTATTATTATTATAGAAATATTATACTCTTCCTACTATCGGCCTACAGTGTTCAGTAAAGCTGGTGAAACTTTTGGTTCAGAAACGGACTCCGATTAAGTCAGTTATATAGCTTCCGATAAAATAAATAATGTCACAAATAGTGTCTGATAAATGTATAAAATAATGTACTGAGTAGTCTGCAATGAATTCAATAAAACCATCTAACAGTAGCGAACTGTAACAATAAAACCGACGTGTTTGTGAGAATTAAATGAGGCCTCTTGTCGCAAAAGGTTTAGAAATTATCTCCACTGAACTCATCCTTTCAGTGAAGTTTTCCTTTCTTTTTTATACCTAACACCGGACTCTTATATTCAGCAAAGGCGAGAAATCTCTTAGCCACTGGGGTAACCTTTTTTCTGTTATCGCATCTTTTGTGTCATTCTTGCCCCCTCCAGGCGATGTCACTCGGTACAGGAGAGAGAGAGATGGAACTGAGAGGTTAGATATCGCCTTCACTAGCGCCTTTCCTACGACGGGAATTCTAAGCGGCGGCAGAGTTTTGGATGGGACTGAGTAGGGGGGGTCCCCTCAGACAAGCCCTTGGCCCCCCACTATTCCCACCATAATGTAAGATTTATGTGTACACACTGCCGATGTGACCCTTTCTCCACAGAATTAGGCTTGACACCACCTCCCCACAAGTTGTGGACCATATGATTCGGTGTTAGCGGAAGAAATTTGTCCAGTGTAAGCTGGAAAAAAAAAAATGCATTTCTCCTGATCAGATATGATTAGTAATAACAATATCAACTCTGTCAGACTCCTACGACTCACATCTAACAAAAATCGTCTGGCTTTAGCCGGAAAAGATTACTAAAGGACTGTGCTAGACATCAGAAAATAATGCTTGCTGCCCTCAGACAATTATACTCGGCTCATGATAGATCTCGCCCTCTTCCTTGTCCTTCTGCTGCATTCAGTACAGTATAATAATAAAATAAGACAATGATAATAATAATAATTATAATAATAATAAATAATAATAATAATAATAAAATAATAACAGTGGGACCTGGTATAAATGGGCAATGCAGTCTACAGTCTAACACATCCAGTTCATATTGTCCTCAAAGCTGAATAACGTTATCTGGAGATGACAAAAAAAAAAAAAAACGCCTTTGGGTTGATGAGGTAAACAAAGAAATGTGGTCGAAGCGAGGTCAATGTAGCCTCGGAAAACTGTGTACCTATCTATCTATATGCCTAGGCTGCTTCCCCCAAAGAAACGGAGGTAGCCGAGACAAGAGGACACACTCCCAATTTACTCATCCACATACACACACACATTTATTGGCATCTTAGCCAAAAGGAAAACATGCTAGAGAAATAAACAACATAAATATAATACGTAAGAAAATGGAAGTTATTGTTGACTGAAAATTCCCTAGCACCTCTTCCATAGAAGTTTATTTTGCATTTCTTATATGGCATCGACTTTCTGATTATCGAAACAGTTTGCACGATTGTAATAAAAAGGATATTAAACTTTTCTATTTGTCTGTCATTCTGTCCATTTTGCTTCATCTAAAACGTAGGAGACACTGGCAAGGCTACTAAGGTCTGACACTGAAGGTGAGTGACCAGCCTCGCTCATCCCTGAGTGGCATTATGTGAGCAATAAACCCCATCCTGCCCTCAGATGTCACCCCTAAAGCGTCCCATCTGTTTAGGAAACCCAACCACTCCTTGGATGTCAACCCTTACGGACCCCATCTGTTTGGAGCACCTTAACCCACTAATCCACCCTTTTACGATCTGGAAAATCTAGTGTTCTATTTCTCCTAACGCCACAGGAGTATAATTATATGAATGAGTTACAAGCGTCAGAACAGTGATAAAATTATCGAAAGGAACCCGCACAAACCTACTCTGTTATTATTGTATTTTTCCCCTTTCCCTCTGCCTTCATCTCCTTCCTTCCCCTTCCTGTCAACAGTGTAGATCGAGGATGTTTGCCCGGTGCATCCCCTCCTCTTGCTATCTGGATACGCCCTCAGAAATAATGAGAAGGAAGATGGGAAGGAGGTGAACGTGAGAGGTAGGAAGGAGGGAGCGGGCAGGGAAGGAAATGAAAGGGAGCAGCCTTGACTGAGGAAGACAGGGAGGAAAGATTTTTAAGTGGGGAGAGACAAGATGCCACAAAGGATTAACCTGGCACTTAGCGGGCACAGAAGATGGCTGATAAAGATAACAATATACTTTCTTATCTGTTAACCCCTTCAACCTCTTCAGTTCGGTGATGCTTCTTTGATACTATTCAGTTTCAGACGATTTTATTGGGCATATGAGAGACATTTGGAACTGGAGGGTTACGTACAGCCATAATTACCTTCTTGATGCAGGTGAGTAATAGCGATGAATATTTACTATGGTGGTGATAGTACTACTACTACTAATGTTACTACTACCACAACTACTACTTGTACTACTACTACTGCTACTACAATTACTACTACTGCTACTAATACTACCACTACTACTACAACTACTACCACTGCTACTATTACAACTACTACTACTACTACTACCACTGATTCTACTATTACTACTACTACTATTACTACCACTGCTACTACTATTACTACTACTACTATTACTACCACTGCTACTACTACTACTACAACTGCAGGCACTACAACTACTATTTCTGCTACTGTTACTTCTACTACGACTACCAGTACTACTACTTCTACTACTACTACCACATCCACTACTAGGCTACTACTACTACTACTACCACCACTACTTGTACCACTGCTAGTGTTATTACTGCTACTACTACTACTACTACTACTATTACTACTACTTCTACTACCTTTACTACTACTATTATTACTACTGCTACTATTTCTACTACTACTACTACTACTGCTACTACTACTACTACTACTGCTACTACTACTACTATAATAGCGGCGCACGATTCTGAGGTTGTCATTATCGTACCCTGGCAACGTTCCATTCAAACGTGCGTCCGATTTTGTATCATATTATACACGAATCATATTATTATGCATGGATATATTATACACGAATATTATTATATGCGAACATATTATACACGAATCACATCTCATGTTATACACGAAATAGGACGCACTGTTGAGGGGTAGGTTGCCATGAGAGTCGAGCGCCACGACTATACTACTACTACCACTGCTACTACTACTACTACCACTGCTACTACTACTACTGCTACTACTACAACTACTACTACTACTGTTACTACTACTACTACTACCACTACAACTACTTATTTTTTTTAAGCAAGGAAGAAGGAACCAAAGGCCATGGGCCCGCAAACTGTTCCTTCCAAGAAAAAACAAAAACAATACAAAACAGAGCCAAATTCAAGATCCGTTCATTTCGAGATGCCTGGACACACTGCGTTTGAAAGACTGGAGATCATAGGAAGCAGGAAATACAGACAGAGGAAGACAGTTCCACAGCTGACCAGTTGCATAAATGAAGAACTGAGAGTAACGGTTAACTCTTGCATTACAGAGATGGACAGAAAAGGGATGAGAGGTTTTTGCTAGACGGGTGCTACGTGCCCGTCGTAGAGGTGGAGGGATGCAAGCAGACAGTCCAGAGGAGCAGTGACCAATGAAGTAGCGATAGAAAAGAGATAAGATGCAACAGTGCAGAGAAGAGGCAGAGGTTGAAGAGAGCCAGTACGAGGAGAGTTAATGAGACGAAACGCCTTTGACTCCACCCTAATGAGAAGAGCTCTATGTGGGAAGCCTCCCCACGCATGAGAGTTGTACTCTAAACAGGGGCAAATAAAACCTGTGTATAAAATCAACAACTGTGCAGGGGTAAAGAAGGTTCGGAGTCGGCTTAGCACACCTAATCTCTTGGAAGCAGTTTTCACAAGAGCTGTAATATGTTCTTTCCAAGATAAATCCCGAGTGAATGAAACCCCAAGCATGTTCAAGGATGATGCAGGAACGAGCTGGACATTATCAAATATTAGTAGGTACTCCTGTGGAAGATTTTCTTGGGTTGATAGGTGTAAGAACTGAGTCTTTGATGCATTAAGAACAAGATTATGTTTATCCCAGTTAGATATACGAGCCAAGTCAGACATTAGGTGTGCCATAGCCTCATCCCTTGTTTGTTGAAGTAACTGCTGAGATGGACGTTGTGGGAACCGAATGGAAAGGTGGAGGGTGGAATCATCAGCATGAGTGGATAGGGTTAAATGCACAGCTTAGAAGGTCATTGATGAATAAAAGGAAGAGAGTTGGTGTTAGGACAGAGCCCTGAGGAATATAACTGTTGATAGATCTAGGAGAAGAACGATGGCCGTCTACAACAGCAGCTACAGAACGATCAGAAAGGAAGCTAGAGATGAAGGCGCAGATAGAGGGATAGAAACCATAAGAGGGCAGTTTGGAAATTAAAGATTTATGCCAGACTCGATCGATAGCCTTTGAGATGTCATGTACAATGGTAAGCTTTCGCCAAAGTCCCGAAAAGAGGATGACCAGGAGTGTGAAAGGTAGGTGAGAAGATCGCCAGTGGAGCATCCTTGACGGAACCCGTACTGACGATCAGAAAGGTTTTGATAGGAAAGACGCTTTAAAATTTTTCTGTTAAGAATAGACTCAAATACTTTTTAGACACAGGATGTTAAAGCAACTGGACGATAGTTAGATGGTTGGGAATGGTCACCCTTCTTTGGGACTGGCTCAGTGAGAGCAAACTTTCCACAAGAAGGAAAGGTACAAGTTGACTGACAAAGGCGAAAGAGGTTACCTAGGCAGGGTGTAAGCACAGAAGCACAGTTCTTGAGGACAACAGGAGGGACTCCATCAGGCCCATATGCCTTGTTAATATTGAGGTCAGTGATGGCAGAAAATACATCAGCTGAAGAAGTTTTAATGTCAGCCTTGAAGAAGTCAGACGGGGGAAGTGATGGAGGAACAGCACAGAAATCGTCTAAGGTGGAATGGGAAGAGAAAGTCTGAGCAAAGAGATCTGCTTTATCAGTAGAAGAAATAGCTACAGAGCCATCAGAGTAGAAAAGAGCAGGGAGGGATGATGAGGTAAAGTTGTTAGAAAGGTTTTTGGCAAGGTGCCAGAGGGATCGGGAATAATTCGAGTTGGAGAGATGAGAGCATTTAGTGAGGATGAAATTATTTTTAGCAGAGCAAAGAACAGACTGAGCACGATTCCTGGCAGAAACATAAGAAAGATGTGATTCTGGGGTGGGTTGGCTCCGGTACCTTTTATAGGCCTTCTTGTTGCGGACAGCATTAGAACAAGCGTGATTAAACCAAGGCTTTCTCGTATTAGTCAAAGGAATGAGAAAGGAATGTATGCTTCCATGCCCGAGAGAATAACCTCCGTAATGCGTAAGGCATTCAGATGGCTCCCGGCCAAGGAAGCAATAATCATTCCAGGGAAAATCAGAGAAGGCCTGAGGGCCTCCTAATCCGCAGCTCCAAAGTGCCACAGACAACGTTTCTTTGGAGGGTCCACAGGCCGCATCAGAGTGACTGGACAGGTTAAGGTAATAAGGTTATGATCAGAGGAGCCCAACAGAGAGAAAGATTAACAGAGTAAGCAGAAGGATTAGTTGTAAGGAAGAAGTCAGGTATGTTGGAACTCTCTCCAAAGCGGTCATGGATACGGGTAGGGTGCTGTACAAGCTGCTCTAGGTCATTAAGGATAGAAAAGATGTAGGCTTGTTCACCAGGTGGATCAGTGAAAGGAGAGGAGAGCCAAAGGTGGTGGTGAACATTACAGTCTCCTAGAATGGAGATTTCAGAGAAATGAGAAATGGATAGAATGTGTTCCATTGTAGAAGTAAGATAGTTGAAGAATTTTTTATAGTCAGTAGAATTAGGAGATAAGTAAACAGCACAGATATATTTAGTCAAAGAATGACAGGAAAGCCGAAGCCAGAGAGTCGAGCATTCAGAAGAATCAAGTTCAGGAACACGAGAGCAAAATAGGTCGTTGCGTACATATACACAACAGCCACCTTAGGCTTTGAAATGAATATAGAGAAAGTAGGAGGATACAGAAAAGGATTTGCTGTCAGCTTCCTCAGACAGCTGAGTCTCTGTTATGATAAGAAGATGAGGTTTAGAGGAGGAGAGGTGGTGTTCCACAGAGAGAAAGTTAGAGGAAAGGCCGCGAATGTTGCAGAAATGAAAAAGTGAGTCAGACAGTGGCTCCAGGCATGTTGAGTCATCACCGGGAAACGGGCGGATGGTTGGGGCATTTATGCCCCCCCCCCCCGGGGACTCCTTGGCATGGGTATAAAACGTAATTTTTCTTTAATTTTGGAAAGGTAGTGTAGTGTGTACTGTGCATGTAGATTGGTGTTGACAGTTAGAGAAACTTGTATTGGAGAGCATGCTGGCCCACTCTCCGTGTAGTCGAAACACTGAAAAGTTCAGCAAAGGGGGATGGTCAGGAACTAGTTCTGAGGGCTGATGAAACGGGAGCTCCAGCTCTCCCTGTCATCAGCTGTCCATCCACCTTGGGAGTACTGCCCTGCTCGACTGGTGCTACAGTCTACTCCTATTACTACTACTACTGCTTCTACTACCACCACTGCTACTACTACTACCACCACCACCACGACTACTACTACTACTACTACAATTACTACTACCACTACTACTACTACTACTACTACTGCTGCTACTACTACTACTACTACTACTACTACTACTACTACTGCTACTACTACCACTGCTACTACTACTACTACTACTACGTTTTCTATGTTATATTCTTGCTGTCTTAGTACGCTTCTCTCCAGCATACATACGAGTATTTCTGTGTATAAGGGATAAAATCAGCTTCGTTTATCTATTCAGTACGAGAGGATTTTGTTTATTTACATGTAGTTGTCCAGGTTAGTAAGAAGTATATGTAAAAGACATCACTGCAGGGAAAGAGTTAAAAGCGATTGATTACACTGGCCTTTGTTCCTTGCCTCATTTCATACGAGAGAGAGAGAGAGAGAGAGAGAGAGAGAGAGAGAGAGAGAGAGAGGGGCCGTCCCAATCTCTCACTCCCTCCTACACACAAGCCAAGAATGAAGAAGTGTAAGGATGAAAACACAACCTGGCGTTGAAAAGGACAAAGACGACCATCATTCAGAAAGGGAGGATGTGATTTTTTTTACTTCTATGTACCGGTGAGCGTTTCTGAAAATAAACAAGCAGAAAATAATCGATGTAATTAACCTTTTAGTAATGATTTTTTTAGATTATATATTGGCTTCCTCTAGATGATTATTATTATTTTTTTCAACTTGGGGGCGACTTCTGTAACGAGATGGGTTTGATAAAGCTATCATTAAATCCCCCTCTGCCAGGCGACTGTCCAAGGCTGAGCGAAGCTGACTGGTGACTGCAGAAATTTAGTACAAAATGTCATAATTGATATGAAAGGGTCATTAAAGCAAAAATAAAGTGGAATGGGCATTTTTTTTTTTTTTAAGTTGTTACGAGCCGCGATAGAGAAGCTGGTATTGTTTTCAGTGTTTGTCTGTGTCTGTGTATGTGTCTGTTAGCACGAATACCTCTCAACCGCTCAAGATATCATCCCAAAATTTTACAGGTATGTATTGGGGATGAAAATCTCGGCTGGTGTGATTCCCCCCTTTGGGAGGCCTCTAGTTCATATAGAGCTTTTCTTTTCTTAACATAGTATATTATTTACCAAATGTGTCAGTTCATAAATGATATCGTTTTGCTTTAGTCTGCGGTACAAAAACATATAGTAACTGGGACCATCAGTGTTATGTAGTGTTCATAGTGGTGAGAAGCAGCAAATATAGTCCATATACAGTGTTTATAGTGGTGTAATGCAGCCAGTATAAGGCCATATATAGTGTTTATAGTGGTGAAATGCTGCAAATACCCTAAGGTCATATTTAGTGTTTATAGTGGTGTAATGCTGCAAATACCCTAAGGCCATATATAGTGTTTATAGTGGTGTAATGCTGCAAATACCCTAAGGCCATATATAGTGTTTATAGTGGTGTAATGCTGCAAATACCCTAAAGCCATATACAGTATAGTGTTTATAGAGGTGTAATGCAGCCAATATAAGGCCATATATAGTGTTTATAGTGGTGTAATGCTGCAAATTCCCTAAAGCCATATATAGTGTTTATAGTGGTGTAATGCAGCAAATATAAGACCATATATAGTGTTTATAGTGGTGTAATGCAGCAAATATAAGGCCATATATAGTGTTTATAGTGATGTAATGCTGCAAATACCCTAAGGCCATATATAGTGTTTATAGTGGTGTAATGCAGCAAATATAAGGCCATATATATTGTTTATAGTGGTGTAATGCAGCAAATAAAAGGCCATATATATAGTGTTTATAGTGGTGTAATGCAACAAATATGGTGTTTTTGTGACGTGTTGTGTAATGGTATTAGTGGCGGTGTTTTTATGACGTGTTGGTGTATTGGTATTTTTTTTTATGACGTGTTCGGGTCTTGTAGAAGGTCAGTAAAGCTCTTTCAACCAAATTCATGTCATCAAACTGCTCCCTGCCCAAGCTTGGGATTGAACCCCCGTCATTTCGAACATCAGGCAACTTCCGTAACCACCTGGTCACAGTGTACCATATCCTGGTGCCTGTGTGGACTGGTGACGTTGGTACTGGCATGCAGGACCTGTCGCCCAGTACTTAACGCTCTGGCTTGTGTGATTTATTCTTGGCTGGATAGAATCGTCTGGCATTGGCT
>JAGKTI010034011.1:0-11550 GCA_018397915.1 Birgus latro | reverse complement strand
TCTTTGCCATCAATGGTAACATGAATCAGTGGGGAAAAGACTATTTAGTACAATCTTCCTCATTAAAATGCCACAGGAGATATAAGGCTACTTGCAACACAATTACTGGGTGATTATTATTCCTTTATACTGTACTAAGGTCATTTGAAAATGATACTGACTGGGATAAAGCACCAGGCATAGACTAAGACAAACTGTTATATTGGACATTACCCAATACCTATGAGACAAAACCTAATACATCAATACAGTACAGCATGCCCTCATTTTATGAAGAGGTAGCATTTAAAAATTGAAAAAAATTCATTGCATGACAATTTCTCATATACTGAGTCAATTATAACGTGGTTTCAATTGGGATACGTTTTGGGCCAAGGGTCACCCGCCAAACAAAGTCTAAGGACAAGTTTCCAACCCACCTAAACTGGCAGTTATTTCACCTCTCTACACTTCACCTGCTGTTTGAACTCCAACACCACACTACTGTTTCATCATTAATGCTATTACACGTGATAGTGATAAGTGCAAAGCCCTTCTTCGAATAGGTAAATGACTGTACAGCAGCATGAGGGAGATCTTATAAGTGAATGTAGCAAATGTACATTGACCACTGAGGCTTTGTATAAGGTCATGATCATCGTATGAGTGAAAATTCTATCATAAATTGAAAAAAGGTCCAAACTTTTTCATCACTGTACAAGCGATTCATTGCATACTGGTTCATCATATACGAGGGTTTGATGTACACTCTACCTATCATCCAATCCTTTACTGCCCCATCAGGAACACAGAGGGCTGGGGTCTAGACTACTTAGTACAGACATTTAACCTGAGGAGTCCCGTCGATGTACGGGTATGTTGCAACGTTCTGTCACGACTACATCCAACGACATACCCATACGTTACCCAATTACAAGGTCAGTCATTTGCACGTTTTTCAAGTTTCACTGGTGATTTTTGGTAGGCATATGTGGGAGACCTTCCTCTATCTGCTGTCAAGTGGGGATACTGCCTGGCCCCATGTGGCCCTCCCTCCCCCCCACACTCGGCAATTCACCTGTTAGCAGTGACACGACCAGTAAAGACATGTTGCACCACAGTCTCTCCAGTAACAAAATTCATGGTGAAAGTGATTCCTGAGGTGGAGAACAAAGAAATAAAGATGCTAGAGACAGAAACAAACAGAAGTGATGAGGTGGTAATGTCGTAAAGGAAGGTGCCATTTGCGGATGTCTTTGATGACTGAACAATGCTTATATTGCCTATATAATTGTGTGAAAACCAATATAGTCTCGTACTACACATAAATTCGTACCAAATAAATAAATAAATATGTAATTTAAAGTGGCTTGAATTAGTTAACCCTCCCATAGTTCATTTTCTTTGAAGCCAGATACCCTGAAAGATAACGAAAGGTAAGGCTGACTGTCACCTGTAGCAACATTTATAAGCTCAGGAGGGCGATTTCTCTATGAATTTTCGATGTTTCTCACCAAAAGGGGAGGTTTGAGCAAAAAAAAAAAAAAAAAAAAAATCCAAAATTGCTCAGGACTGGGGATGGTATCGGAGGTAGGAAATTGGTCGGGACGTGATGGGTTAAGACAGTACCAGTAACTAGATGCTCACCTAAGTGGCATCATGAGAGAAAAAATTCAAAGCCAATCCTCAAATGTTATCCCTTTGGGGCACATTTGCTTGGGTCACCATAAAGGCCTCCTAACACTACAGCCTACACAATCCATGCTACATACTTGTGCTATGTGTCCTTTAACTGCAGCAGAGCTTATTCAGTGGGGTAACTCACACCAGAAGCTACACTATGTGGTATATGTACATAGTTTCTGGTGTAAGTCAACTTATTGTATAAACTAAGCTGCAATTCAAAGACACAGAACACACTATGTAATATGACTACTGCAGCTCAGGGTTTGAGATGGCCTTGAACTACTAAGCCACCAGGGTTCCATAATGTTATATGGTTAACACCCAATGTAGTACTGTATATAGGTTCCTGGGCAACAAGAAACATTTGTCTTATCACTCAGTGCAAAGTCACCTGAGTGTAATGCCATCAAGTGAGTGGATAGTGGGCACCCCAACCTGCCAGTATCGGTACAAATTTAAATGAAACGACTATATAATCCATGTTATGAACATCATTCCATCCTTTTAGGTAATGTAAAACTTTGAATAATCATTAATTTGTGTACTCATGCCTGTATAGCTATATAAGACTTTTTATCAAGAGTGCACCATCACCAAGATAATGTTGACAAGAGTAGCACATGCAAGGAGTAGAGGGAGGCTGCACATAAAGGGGATCAATAACAATAAAACTTGACTGTGCTACACAACCCAAAACCAAGAAAATCATATTCCACCATCACTCTCAAGTTACCCTTAACGTTAAGATTCGCAGAGTACTTGGCTGTCCCAGCAGGATTGGAAGCCTGACAGGTATAAGTTCCACTGTGTCTTGCAGTCACACTCCTTAGCAAAAGTATGGACAGCTTGGAATCAACATTACTGATCAAAAACTCAGGCGATGAATAGAGTGGCATGTTGTCCTTATACCAGGAGATGGTGATAGGACTGTCTCCCGTGGTGACAGTGCAAGACATCTGAATGAGTTGACCTTCCTCTACTTCCTCGGGCAGGACAAGTGGTAAAACGTGTGGCACGGCTGATGGAAGGCAAACAATAACAAACTGTTTGTCTAAACCATCTCACATAAAAAAACTGACTCTTCAACTACTGAACTATATCCAACAACAATACATGAGATTCAAGAGTAGGTTTGGCATGAAAATAAAAATGAAAATAGAAAAAATATGTTCAAATCTAGTTCTAGATACAGTAAGGCATGCCTGCTAACAATATACTATAAAAACATGCACAAACAGTCTCTAATCTAACAAATGACCTTCTAATGAAATCAATATACACAATGTCAATACCTAATAACTATTATATATACCCTTGACATTAAGATGAGCTGAATATTCTGATCTGCCAACAGGATTAATGGCCAGGCATGTGTATTTGCCCCTGTGTTGACCTTTGACTCTCTTCAGCAAGAGCATGCTGAGCTGGGTATCTACATTACTGATCTTATAGTCTGGTGATGATATGAGAGGCATATCATCCTTGTACCACTGCAAGGTCATAGGCTCATCTCCTTGGCTGACTGCACATGATACCTGCACAAGCTGTTCCGCTTCTACATCTTCTCGGAATGTGAAGGGCAGAATCTTTGGGGTCACTGATGGACAAATCAAAAATTGGGAAATATGTCAACTTCCATGAGAAAAAAAATACTGCATGGTAAATGGCCATGAGGTGGACACAACAAATATACAGCTATCTAAAAAGAAAAACTCAGATCTCCACTTGCAGAGGTTTGGGTAGCATGGCTTTGCAATAATGTGGTCCATGATTTATACCAGTTTTTCTCCTCAATTAAAAAGTACATACTAATCATAGTTTCATACATTCAAACCTCATGAGGTGAGTTAATAAATCTACTATTATTCTTTTATTTCAACAGTAAATGTCAAATAATGTGCTACGATGCTTCAGATAAAGTCTGCACGTGGTGTTTTAAAAAGTACTGTATCCTGAATGATGTCAGCACATGAAGTGCATGGCTCCTACAGCTTTTTGAGTTCAGGTGCCTTCAGACTGGGTCCCTTTCACAGCTACATACATTGACCTTGTTGTTGCCACTGTTGGAAACAGTTTGTAAAATCCTCTTTTGGGATATCCAATAATGTTCTGTGTGCTGAATGTTACTGACAGCCTCAAATCAGTGTCATTTCAGAACTTCCTTGAGCTTTGAATTACCAGGGGGTGGGGGGGCACATGGAGCCAAATCTGGAGAAGACAGAGGCTGTTGCAGCTGTGGTATTCCACTCCTGACCAAAAACTGCTGCAGATTGTGATGAGTGAACAGGTGCACTGTCATAGTGCAGCACCCAGTTGCCACTGCATCATTTTCTGATCTTGTAGCAATTTTTACATAAATATGGAACACAACAACTGCAACAGTCTCCACACTCCCTAGACCTGGCTTCTTGTAACAGTGTTTTGTTCTCAAAGCTCAAGACTGTTCTGAAATGACACCAATTTGAGGCTGCCAAGGAAAATAAATACATTTTGACAAGGATGCTGTACAATACTGTGAAGGATGATTTCACAAACTGCTTCCAACAGTGGCAACAATGATGGGTGACGTAAGTAGCTGCAGAGGGAAACTACTCAGCAGGAAACTAGACTCAGAAACTATTAAGTGCTATGCTCTTTATGTACTGACATCAGTCCAGACACTTTCTGAACATACAAGTATCTTGTACAGAGGAACAGCATTTTTGCTGAATGCAAAAGTTTTGTATTAATGAAAGATAAAATGACTGATAAAGGGAGGATCATGTAAGCCATAAATTTTCTTACTGGTTATTCAATGTTTAATATTGCATTAGGATGCTCAAAATAAACTTTATGTATCTCTAACATATGATGTAGTGCTCATATGATGCAAATGCCTGAGCTGAAAAAAAAACTCGTCAAATCTGAATTTCCTATAATCTGAGTTTCATATACTGTACAAACTTCTTGCTTAAAAAACGCTTTTCCACACAGAGATTCGACTGCACTTAATACGAAACAAATTAATATAATTTACAATACAACACCCCTGCTCATTAGATATTACCAAAATACTGTATTTTTCAGCAACAAATGAAACAAACTGCACCATTTGTAAGGGTCAACATAGAGTAAAGCAAACATTACCAAACTAAAGCTGTGTCAATGAAATTAGAAAAAAAAAAAAGTTTGCCCTCAACTACAATGAATGTAAATAATACAAAATAGTTGACTGATCCTAAGGTCTTTCTGTGTCTTCACCAAAACAGCATATCAACATTAGTTCGATGTAGAAAGTGTCATATATACTGTACATTTCTTTGCTTCCTCCTGGATGCTCTCCCATGTGAAGGGGCCATGGCAAATCTTGAGGCTTCAATTTTTACACATTCACTGACACTCTCAGTCACTTGTCCTTCCTGCACACACACTCCTAGAAAAATCTCATGGTTTTTCACTGTTAACAGTACTACCTAGCCCATACTCATACACTATCAATGTCAGTCTGTCTTCTTGCATTTTGTCCACATGTCCTTAACACCTGAATGTGTCTCTTCATTCATTCAATCATACCATGCTGCACATTTGCTGCTTGAATATACTCAAAATTAACATATACCATAATGCTGCTCATTCCATCTAAATGTCTTACTACAATACCTGGCCTGCAGATACTCAGCTGCTTGAATTTTCAACATTTCTTCCTCAGCTAATGCTGATGTCTCATATCCATAATATTTTATTTGAAACAAGGCTTTCATAACTTCCCATTTTAAAAATTCCCATTTCAGAAAAATTATGTTTCTCAGTTACTTATCTTCCCTTGTGTTCTCTCTTAAAAGACCATCCATACTTGTCTAGTCTAGTTTTCTTTTATGAGGTCCAGATGATCTTTCACAACAAATATGTAGAGAACCAAACCAGGTTGTGGTCGGTATCGGTACCTCCCAGTGATTAATCAACAGACAATCACACTTACAAGCACTTCTCACCCTACATCCAATCTCTGCAGAGCACCACATGTTGGTGGAGTGGAGCCTGATACACCAGATTCACAGACAAGCTGGTAACACTTTATCTTCGGTAGTGAACACGAGATCTTGGATGCAATTGCCTCTAGCTGGTAGTTTACCCATTGGGACAAAATATTCTGGTCACCAAAGTCTACAAGATACCTATCTTCAGCATCTGCTGTTCTGTGATCCCAGTTTATGCGACAATAGAAGCCACAAAGAATTACAGATGTTTTACCAGTAACTGTGCTGCTCAGTCATCTGTACATATCTTCATTCTTGTTTGCAAGCTGATATGGAAGCCTGAATACAAGAACTAACTTATACACAGTGTTGGTTAAATGCAGGTCCACACCTACCATTTCATGGTCTGCTCTGACCTAATTTTACTGTCAGCAGGATTTAAGCTGTCAATGATATTCATTATATACCCATCCCCTTCTTGTGTAGTAGTCTTTATGATACATTCTGGAACTACGAATTTCAAACTCTCCAACATAATCCCTACTATCACTATGAATCCATGATTCTATCATGGCTACAACATTGAAATGTTCTGTAGCCATGAGTGCCTTGAGTTCTGGGACTTTGTTTCCGAGTTACCAAGCACTGAACAAAACTACAGTAAACTCTCAATTATCCATTGTAAATCAGCCAAACCCTACGCCAGTTAAAGCAAAATACCGGATATTGCATAGTAACTCCCCCCCCTCCCCATGGCTCAACATTCAGTGTCCAGTCAGGTACTGTTTTACTATCCTTCTCAACTCTCTATCCTAAAAAACTTTTCTACAATATTACCCACCAGTAGAAGATTAAAATTAAGCACAAAATACAATGCAGCATTAATAAAGTACAATCACGAACATTAATTTCTGCTCAGGGATGGAAGGTAGACAAAATGAGCTCCACCCCCCTCTACCCCAGCTACTAACCCCCCCGCATACCCCTACCCTCCCAGCTGTCATTCTTAACTGGCAGTTGCATCTCAAGCTGACTTTATACTTAAAACTCTTGGTCACATTACTATTACACAAACACAAAACACTAGGACATGTAAAAATATATAACTATCAACACACTGCAGCAAGAAATTAATGCATTATAAGATTGAGACTACAACAATATTGTAAACAACAGCAACCCTAGGCCTCATGCATTGGGCTTGTTGTTTATTTTGTTCACACACACACACACACACACAGGGGAAAGTGGAGACTACTTAATTGAAAATAAACCTGAAATTGTTTGCTTAGTAGAGACTAAATTGCCTCGAGATGTTGATACAAAATTATTTGGCTGGAACAATTATAAGATTTGGAGGAAGGACAGAGAAGGTAAATTTGGGGGAGGTATAGTGATATTAACCCGTAATGACCTAAGAGTAAAGAATATAGAAATTGAAAATACCAAGGCTGAACTTTTGAGAGTTGTAACAGAGGACAGTTATGGAGAAAAAATGGATGTAATAGTTTTTTATATGCCCCCCAAAACTAGGGCATGGACAAAGGAAGATTACGAACAGCTAATAAGAGAATCCATTATTAGGCTAAAAATGTTAACTGAACGAAGAAACAGAATAATATTAATGGGAGATTTTAACTGTAGAGAAGTTGATTGGGAAAGTATGGATGCTGGGAACAATGAAGAATCATGGGGAAATAAATTAATGGAACTGATGATGGAAAACATGTTAACCCAGTTGATCAAAGAAAACACAAGAGTGTTGATGAAACATCCAGGCTCGATCTAGTATTCACAAAGGACCCAAATGATGTGAGAAACATAACCTACCATTGCCCCTTTGGTAAAAGTGATCATCTGGTAAATGAGATGGACGTGGTAGGAGTGAGGGAAGGAGAAAGAGATGAAAAACATAGAGAAAATAAATATAATTATGGGAAGGCAGACTTTGCTTCCCTGAGGAACTTTTTCCAAAATGTAGAATGGAGTAAAATGAATATGATCACAAATGTTGATGAGAAATATGAGTTTTTGTTAGAAGTATATAAAACAGGAGTTACTAAGTATGTCCCCAAATTTTCTGCAGCTATGGAAAGGAAGAAAGAATGGTTTAACAACAAATGTAGGATGGCACAAGAGGCAAGAAAAAAAGCATGGAATAAAGTGAGAAGAAGGTATAGTGAAAGGGCTTGGGAGGAGTACAAGCAGGTAAGAAATGAATATGTAAGGGTACGGAGAGAAGAGGAAAGGAAATACAAAAAAGATATTGTATCTAACTGTAAAAAAGATCCAAAACTATTTTATAGGTTTGTAAATGGCAAAATGAAAGTTAAGGACAGTATAATACGACTGAGGGATGGAGATGAAACATACGAAAGAGAGGAAAACTTGTGTGAAATAATGAACAACAAGCTGCAGTCAGTTTATGTATTGGAAGACGAATTTAGGGAGCCTGAAATGGAACCCAGACTGACGAGAATGGCTGAAATTACAGTTGACATGAATGAGGTGCTACAGCTGATGAAGGATTTGGATGTGAGAAAAGCAATGGGACCAGATGGTGTGGCTGGATGGATCCTGAAGGAATGTGCCGACCAGTTAGTTTGGCCAGTTTATGTCATCATCAAGATCTCGCTTGAAAATGGACAGTTACCTAAAGATTGGAAAAGAGCAAGTATTGTGCCAATCTTTAAGGGAGGAGATAGGGAGGATTCACTTAATTATAGACCTGTGTCACTTACTAGTACTGTTTGTAAAATCTGTGAGAAAGTTATTAGAAAAAGATGGATAAAGTATTTAGAAGAAACTGAAGTGATAACACCAAGACAGTTTGGTTTTAGGGAAGGAAGATCATGTGTTACTAACCTACTAAGTTTCTACAGTAGGGTGACAGATGTCGTACAGGAGAGAGAGGGATGGGCGGACAGTGTCTATCTGGATCTCAAGAAAGCATTTGACAGGGTGCCCTAGAGGAGACTATTGTGGAAGTTGAGGACCTTTGGAGGGGTGCATGGGAAACTATTAAAGTGGATGGGAGATTATTTGACAGGAAGGCAGATGAGAACAGTAATAAGAGACAAGGTTTCACAGTGGAGAAATGTGACTAGTGGAGTACCCCAGGGCTCTGTCCTGGCCCCAGTAATGTTTCTGATATATGTAAATGATTTGCCAGAGGGTTTGAATAGTTACATGAGTATGTTTGCAGATGATGCTAAAATTATGAAACATATTAAATGTATTGATACTTGTAAAGAACTGCAAGAGGACTTGGACAAACTACACAGCTGGAGCCAGACTTGGAAAATGGACTTTAATACCAAGAAGTGTCATGTATTAGAAATGGGTATAAGTGAAAGAAGACCACACTGGACATATAAAATGGGCAATGAGATGATTAGTAAAAGAAACGATGAGAAAGACTTGGGAGTGATTATTCGGGATGACTTGTCACCAGAAAAGCATATAAACAAAATTATTGGGGGAACTTATGGAATACTGACCAACATGAGAGTGGCTTTTAATTATATGGATGAGGAAATGTTGAGGGAGTTGATAGTGACCATGATAAGACCAAGACTAGAGTATGCGGCGGTGGTATGGTTGAAGAAGCATATTGATAAATTAGAAAGGGTTCAACGGATGGCAACAAAGATGATACCACATTTAAGGGAACTCACCTACGAGGAGAGATTGGAAAAACTGAAGTTACCAACACTGCGCGAGAGAAGGGAAAGAGGTGACTTGATCACGATATTTAGAAATGTAAGAGAATTGGAAAGGGTGGATAGAGAGGATCTTTTTGTGTTGGATGATGGAAGAACAAGAGGTCATGGCTTCAAGTTGAGGAAAAGTAGATGTCTTAATGATCTCAACAGGTTCAGTTTCCCGAACAGAATCATAAGTATTTGGAATGACTTAGACGAAGAGGTGGTACATGCAAAAAACATTCATGTATTTAAAACTAGAGCAGATGAATGTAGATATGGAGACGGGACAACACAAGCTTAGCTCAATTCTTGTATACTACAAATAGGTAAATACAAATAGGTAAATACAAGAAAGGGGAAATTGGAGACTATCTAAATGAAAATAAACCAGAAATTGTTTGCTCTGTGGATACTAAATTGCCCCGAGATGTCGATACAAAAATAGGTATTTGGATGGAATAATTATAACATTTGGAGGAAGGACAGAGAAGGTAAGTTTGGGGGAAGTATAATGATATTAACCCGTAATGACCTAAGAACAAAGAATATAGAAATTGAAAATACCATGGCTGATCTTTTGGGAATTGAAATAGAGGACAGTTATGGAGAAAAAATTAATGTACAGTAATAGTATTTTATATGCCCCCCACAACTAGGGCATGGACGAAGGAAGATTACTAACAGTTAATACAAGAATCCATTATTAGGCTAAAGGTGTTAATTGAATGAAGAAATAGAATAATACAGTAATCCCTCTATTATTCGGACGCCCATTATTCGGATCCCTCACTATTCGGACATCGTGGGCTGTCCACCCCCCAAAATGCCCCCAAATTAGAAAAAATATTTTAAAAAATCAGATTTTTTTGGACCGTGCCAGTTTTAATTTCCCGCGCGTGCCGATCGGCTGTGTTTACACACATGGCGCCTGTCTGTCCATCCCATTTCCCGTTCTGCTCCTGGCTCGTAAACACGCTCCGACAATGGCGGCTGAAGTGATTGCTTTAGTGGTGATACCCTACCTCCTGCAGGGTCTGATGCTGCTCTTTACCTTCTTCATCATGTGTGATGATGGACCTGCCTCCTGAGAAGTGGGAGAAAGTGGTTCTGACTCTGGAGAAGAAGAGGGAAGGGTATTGGAGAAGGTGGACGCCGGGTGGCCGACATCACGGATTCGTCGTGAATTCAACCTCCCTCACTCCACTGTGTTTGATATCAAGAACTCCCGAGACAAACTACAGCAGTACACGGCTGATTTCGCTTCGAAGACCAAACGAAACGTGGAGAGGAAGGTGATGTTTAGTCCTAAGTATGCAGACATCGACTGCTCCACGTTGATTTGGTATCGACAACAACGTGCTGCTGGTGTGTTGGTACGTGGAACGGAGCTGAAAGCTGCTGCTGAGAGGTTCACAAGGCTCCAGGACTCGTCACTAGACCACAGAAATTTACTGTTATGTACAGTGCAGTGAAGTGATGTGATCCCAGTTATAAAAAAAAAAAATGTTGTGGAAAGTGTTGGTGAGAAGTGCTGGTGATTGTCAATTGCAAAGGTGTGTCAGGTGCAAGGTCTTCCTGTCAGAGTCTGAGATGATAGAGTGGGTTATTACATCAGGACGGCGGCTTCTTTTTCGTAAATACCCTAACTTCATCAAAATTCCTTGTTTTGTTCTTTCCATATCATTAATCTCATGCATAAACTGTATGCAAGATGATTTCCATAATGATTTTCATGTCTAACCTGTTTTCATCATGCTGTAAATGTGTTAAAAAATTTCCAAAAATGTATATTTCCTGTCACTTCTTACTGCTTTTCTTTCCTTTACAGGTGGCATTACATTGAGTGACAAGCCAAATGGTTTCCTGTAAGCCAAGAAACCATTTACAACGCTGGGTGGTAACCATCTAACCAAACCATACGTGCTCCCTACGTGTCAACAAGTGGGTTGGTGGAGGGTTAGTGCCCCTCCCCGTAAAAAAAAATAACTCAAAGTCAAATGGCCACCCCATATGGGATTATGGTGTCTGGCAATAGATAGATAGATAACTAGTTAATCATAATTTCCTGCTTACAATTTAATTTTTTCATGCATGGTTTTTAAGTGCACCAGCTATGAAAATGGTGAAAGCCAGTGAATTTCATGTCCGGTCATAACCTAACCAAACCTAACCTATCCTATGATTACCATAAAGATTTTCATGTCTAACCTGTTTTCATCATG
>JAGKTI010034010.1:0-11550 GCA_018397915.1 Birgus latro | reverse complement strand
CACACGGAAGAGATTAACGAACATTGTTTTTTTCTTTTTCGTTGTAGCAACATGAAAATTGATATGGCGTCGTCATTCTGAAGGTGTGTAAGAGAGACCGAGTTAAACCCCTTCACTACGAGATGTTGGTGTTAAGTTGAACAGTGACGTCTGGATACAGATAGAACGAAACGTCAAACACGGCCTGATATTGACGGGGTTGATTTTGAGAGTGAAAATGATTGAATAATTTATGGAAGCATAACACGTTGGCGGATTGGTATGTTGTTAACCAGTTCACTGCTGGGGACGCTCATGGGTACTATATTCACACTAACACTGGATGATTTCTGTGTAGCTGATAGAAATCCTATCGGCAAAGAGTCTAAGTTCTGTTTCTGTTGAAGTTATCACAGAGGAAGAAGATTTATTACACAGGTGCGGCTGTGTCTGGGATGAGCCTGTTTACTCTGTTCATGCTGGACGGGCTGATGAGACGGGCAGGTGTACCGACGCTGGGAAGCATGGCAAGTTTATGAGATCCTGGAAGACACGGATTCTGAGAAGTTAATTAGTTGTTCTTTGCAAATGTTATAACATTGGTCGGAGATTCACTGGGCATGTTTCGGTAGTTTGTGTCTGAGTCAAGAAGCGTTTGTGAGAGAGAGAATTTGAGAGTAACTGCAAGCATGAGCAAGGTATTGAGATGTAGCTCAGAAAACAGAACACAGCATTATGAGAGTAAACCTAAATTGGGAAGATTTGGAGAAGGCGAAATCTTTCATGTATGTGGAGTGTGTACATAACAGCCGGTACCCGGAGACCCGAAATAATCCATAGGATCGGAGAAGAGGCAGGCAGAAATAATAGGGACGTTGAGAAGTGTGTGGAAGGAATTATTTTAACCATGATAAATGTGTGTTTAGGAGATTGGTAAATATGAAGGCATAGTGGTGTCGACCTGTGCTGCATGAATGCAAGGCGTGGGCGCTGCATACTAGAGACCGGAAGAAAGTAGAAGTATTGGAAAGTAAGAACTTAAGGTCTGTATTTGGCATGAGATTGCTTGACGTAATGAGATGTGACATTGTTTAGAGGTGTGGAAGTGGACGGAATATGAAGACGACGGAAGACTCGGGCATGTTACTGTATTGTGAATGGCCATATGGTGAGCGTGAGTGATGAAAGTTTAATGAAGATGTACACACAGGATATAGAAGTGCGATGAAGGTGGAACTCAGGGAATAGGTGCAAGGATGGTGTTGAAGAGATTTTGTATCTTGAGGTCTGAGCATCCAGGACGGCGAGAGAATAAAGTGGTTTATGAGGGATGACTCGCTGCCAGTGATCTGTAATAGCCAGATGAAACGACTGGAGTAAAATGTAAATGAACAATACAGTAGAATGGCGCAAATCCGACCGCTGTTGGCACCTCCAACCGGCTTAACTATTTGTTAAAGGAATATGAAAAATATTGAAAGATCTGCAAATATAAGAGAATTAGAAAAAGTGAAGATCAGACTTTTCTTTTTCAATCCAGTAGGAGTTGCTTCCCAGTGGTCGGTTTGGCCCGGTACCTGGTTGTGTGTGGTTTAAGACTACTTTGGTGGAGGTCATTATATACAGCATCTAAGAGACTGAATATGAGGAAATGAATGATATTATCCTGTTTTCGGACGCCATTTTGTGGGAAGGGGGGGAATACAAGCGTGTAAAAAAATAGAATAGTACCGATAGGGGTAAGCAACGCATCTTTGGTGTTCCATGGTTGATGCTTTCGTGAGCGAGATCATTTTGCGGTGGGTGAACCCCTGACGGGAAATTCTGCTGAGGCAATAGAGTGTATGTTTTGTGTTCTTGTTCCTTCGTGAAAATAGAGTATCCTCGCTTTTTACATCACTGGTAACCACAAGGGGGCAATCTTCAGAAATCAGAGTCTCAGCTTCTTTATTTTCTGCGCCTTTCTTTTCATTCTTAGAATCTGTCTATATTTTCAAGCTAGAGGTCGCTTTAGTTTGTGACTGGCTTCCCCATAATGTGGGATAAGCGTGTTAAGCTTCTTTTCGCTGTTGAATCCTCCCAGTAACGAAATGTAATGCTCACAGTTGTTCCATAATGGCTCTCAACAACTACGTACTCGCATACGCTGGCGCCTTCTTAGTTTTAAGAACAATCGATCGACAGTACAAAATTGTTTAACTTTAGCTGTGCCCTGCTTCTTTTGACATCCGGCTGAATATCGCTTTGACAGCTTTGGTTCTTTCTCTCCTTGATCCCTGTTCCACTCGATCGGTTGTTTTGTTGTCTTTGTGTTATTCGTAGTGAAACTGCGTTGAGGTGCCTCGGTGGCGTGGTGGTTGAAGTGTTCGGTCGGAAAAGACTGAGCTTTAATGCACAACTGTTCGAATGCAAGTGGTGAGCGGAATTTTTCTTTTTTTATGGTGATGATGATGATAATGATGATGGTGATGATTATTATTATTACTATTACTGCTGGTATTATTATATCACTGTTTTTACTGTTATTATTATTATTATTATTATTATTATTATTAGTTTATTATTATTATTATTATTATTATTATTGTTATTATTATTATCATCATTGTTATTATTACTTTTGTTATTATTATTACTGTTATCATTATCATTAGAAGTAGTAGTAGTAAAGGTGGTAGTAGTAGTAGTATCAGCAGCATATAAACGGTGGCAGGAACGAAGGATGTCTCCTGCTGGCCCTTCCATGCCTCGGGTCCTCTGGTGCCAGTAAGGGGTCAAATGTAAAATGGACTGGAGTTTACTATTTTCTGATGTATTTGATTGAACTCTTGCCTCTTATGCCACCCTTAACGATGTGTTGCAAGTGATGTTACTCGTTTTGCTTCTCCTTCATATGTATTTATCACTGACTTCGTGACCTCTTTACGACTTGCATTCCTCCTTGTTTTGTATCAGTGACTAACAGGTTGTACTTTCCTTACCTTGTGTTGTAGAAGTTTTCTTTCGTGTTGCCAAGCTTCCCAGACACTTTTGCCACTTGTCTAGGTCGAACATACTCTCTTACTCGGGCTAAAGTTGTGCCACAGGAAAATGACCTCTCCTAACTTTGCGATTTCCGCCCAGCTCAGCTAGTAATTTCTGGCAGTATTATAGTTCATTTATCTTACGTAACATATTTGTGACGCAGGGATAGAACGCTGGGATTATAACCCACGGTACCACCCTTCACGCCGTGGGAGATAGGGCAGGAATAAAAAAAATACCGCCAGCGTTTTCCGTGCGTGTCTATTCCGCTTCTGACTCGCCTGTTTTATATCAGCGTCGGGACGTGGCGACTCCACGGCCAAGCACTTACCATGCAAGCAGCCTTGTTTCTCGTATAGCCTTAAGGTGGGAGAAAAAGAGTGTAGGGTGCTTAATTTTTCTCTAATTCATGCCCCTAAACAGATCAAAGACCCATGCATCAGGCGTCGCCCATTCCATATGAACATGGAATATTAAGCTGGGATGATAATCATGGCGATTAAGATCATTATTTTCCTCACTGTCCTCCTTCTAATAGTAGTGTGTCCACAAAATTCGCTCTACAGGTCATATATCGCAGTCAGACTCTTGGTAATTCATCTTTTTGAATAGAGGTGAAGCCTATACATTGGGCTGCACAAATCGAACTCTGCCGCAGAGCTAAAACTCCTCAAGCGATCACAGGAGGTTTCTACCATTTCATCTCTTCCATTGCTGGGACGAGCGGCAGGCATAATTATCATCGTAAATGGCCAGCAGCTGTTATCATAAAATCATTAGTGTTGGTATTGTTCATGGCGGTGACCTTTTACTTTTAATAATAAAATAGTTAATTTTTGTTTTTATGCGTCCGACTCTGGCATAGGCTTCACAGCCTGCTATCAAGGCCCAGCAGTCCTCCTACATACCATTCATCTCTACTTGTCACCATGTGTTTTGTGTTTAATAAAGAAGAGCTGCTATTTCTTTTTCACTTATACATGGCACAAGAAGAAAATGCTGCGAATACGAATCCTATTTTAGTACCGTAGTATAATACCTTTCGTGTCCTAAAATTTTCAATATATCTGCGCAATCAGATTTCGACATGTGTCCAGTACTTAGAAGTCTCTTGGAACCAAATAGAAAACTGCCGTATTTTTTTTATTCATCTCGTCCGGTGATTGTATGTTGTTCTTGTGAACCTCGTTTCTTTTTTTATGACCATAAGAAAAAGTCTCATGACGTCAGGTCGGCACTTTTTGCTGGCCCTTTTGTCGAACTTCGTCAACCAGAGAGAGAGAGAGAGAGAGAGAGAGAGAGAGAGAGAGAGAGAGAGAGAGAGAGAGACTTCCTGTTTAACATCCTGCCAAGTATTATCCTCACCTATTCTAGCCTTGCCAGCTCAATAACTCCCGTATCAGTGTTGTAACATTTGGTGGGGGCCATTCTCTTGCCTTAGTTCCCACGCTGCCCCACCACACACCCACACACACCTCTCCTCCACACCACCACACCACACCACACCACGGCCCCAGTTAAATATGTACTTTAAATCCGTTTAATCTTGCCTGATAAAGGTATGAGAGCCCAAAAGAGAAATAAATCACATGGGACGCCAGAAATGTTACCCTTGGTCCAATATTCACAGACTTTCTCGAGGGTAAGTTTCGTTTAGATTTGATTGTTTATACTTTTACCTTCACTCTTGCAGCTGACAAACAATTTACAACTGACCTGGAGTGAATAAAGTGAAAAATAAGACCAAATAAAGAGATTTAGGGAATATTTTACATCTGTGGAGACGTGGTTATCGAAAAAAATTGTTCACGATCCTTTTTGAATACAGCTTTCCGTTTGTGGCGCGCTGGACAAAGGGCCGGTGTGGGGAGAGGCAGCCAGTGAGACGGGCACTACAATAGGCCGAATTCCGAGGCCCACCAACAGAACAAATTATCGGACAAAATACGGCCGCCGTTCGAATGGGAGTAAAAAGTGTGGATTCCGGTGCGATCTGAGAGGCATTAAAAGTCCATTACACGTGGAAGGATTGTGATGTTGTAGCCCCCCTTAACCTTCCCCTCCATTCCCCTCCCCTTCCATCCTTCTGTCTTCCCTACCCTTGCGTTTCTCATCTTTCCTTCCTTGATTCTCCTCCTTCCTCCTGTGTTTCCCCTCCCTCCTCCCCGGTTTCCCCTCCTCTCCTGTCATCTCCTCTCCATCCCTAACCTCGCCTTCCCTCCCCTCTATTTTTCGTCTCTCCCCCCTCCTCCCTTTTCCCCTCTCTTCCCTTCCCCAGCACTTGCATCTGTTCCCCTCCTCTCAGCTCCTACCTCCCTCCCTCCCTCTCCCATCCCATCTTTTCTTCACTTAGGGACAACCGGTGGTCCATTGGTTAGCGCGCTTAGCTCTCAGGTGGAAGAGCCAGAGTTCAGTTCACAGGCCAGTCACACCCTTGGACAATGCTTGCTTCCCCTGTCCGTGTTCACCCAGTATAATCGGGGACCTGGATGTAACAAGGACTACTGCGCTTCGTGTTCTAGGGGAAGACTGGGACTTGGCAGAAACATGATTGTCTGCCATAACGATCCTCGTGTAGTTGATAGGCAGTAATATCAGCCTCCTTCTTTTGTCTTCCTTTTCTCTCCTCACTTGCCTCCCCTCCACCCCTTGCTCTCAGCCCCCACCCCTCAGCCCCTCTGAGTGGTCACGTAGGGAAGGAGGCGTGGGGGGTAAGGGGTAGGATGTAGGGGGTAAGGAGTAGGGTTGTAGGGGGTAACGGGTGGGGGTGTAAGGGGTGAGGGTGTTGGGGGTAAGAGGTAGGGTTGTAAGGGTAGGGGTGTAAGGGGTGAGGGTGTTGGGGGTAAGAGGTAGGGTTGTAGGGGTAGGGGTGTAGGGGGTAAAGGGTGGGGGTGTAGGTGGTTAGGGGTGGGGGTGTAGGGAATAAGGGGTAGAGGTGTAGGGAAGCAAAGACAAGTGTGAGGTATGCCAGGCACGACTTTCTTCCTGCCATCCCATCCCTCCATTCTGATGACGTACTTCTTCATCCTAATCATGTTATCTCTAGACTATTTTATATTCAGCATAGGAAAGATTTCTCCTGCTGAAAGGGTTCATGACAACTGAATCTAACCCCTCCAGTCTGAAGCGTCTCCCCAATGCTCAATAAAATCGTCTGAAGGCAGTAAGAAAGAATAAAAATGTGTCAGTGAAGTTGATAATCCCCCATTTTGCATTTGGCCCTTTCTGGTAGAGGACGCATTTTGTGTTATTCTTGGGATCTCCGGACGATTTTATTCAGCTTAGTGGGACATCGAAATGAAGTAGATGGAGACACCCTTCATTAACGCCTTCCTGATGCTTTTATCCAGCATGCGGGCGACTTATCGAAGTAGACGGCTTTGATGTTACTTCATTAATTGCTAAGTGTCCTTCCTTAAGCTGACTAAAATCGCTTTTAGTATACCTCTCATGGTCAGCAAAACTCTGGCAGTCTGAGAGTGCGTCATAAGAACCTGAGTGTTAACGGCTGTACTAATAACTCTTTCATGGTCGAGGCAGTGCTGGCAGTCTGCTCCAGCTACAGTCTGACGATTTTATTCAGTTCAGAATGCGTAACAGGGGCCTGAAAGAATTAACCTCTTCAGATCGATGACATTCTGTATTTTTAATCACGTAAAAAGACAGAATGTCATCGATCTGAAGAGGTTAATTTTTTCAGGCCCCTATTACGCGTTCTGAATTGAATAAAATTGTCCGGCTGTAGCTGGAGCAGACTGCCAGCACTGCCTCGACCATGATAGAATTATTAGTACAGGTGTTAACACTCAGGTTCTTATCACGCACTCTCAGACTGCGAGAGTTTTGTTGACCATGAGAAGTGTAATATAGGCTACAGCATCAGCTTCATCCAGGCTCGTCCTTTTTCTTCCCGCTTGTGCTTACTTGTCTCGCCTCACTGCTTTGATATTCGTACTCTTGTTGGCGTGGCAGACTTCGTTGAACATTTTCCTTAGCAACTCATTGTGTGTCGTGGGGGGGGGGGGCGCCTTCCTGCTTTTCTCTCCTTATCTTTAACTAATAGAGTAGATTTGTTAGTTATAACCTTCCCAGTACTAAACAACCACGAAAGGACCAACAGTTCTGTTGATTTTTGCTTTCCTTTGTGTTCTGTGTATTGCTCCTCAAAATTGTCGTTCATTGTACATAATCGGTTTATTATTGACGTGGTTTGCTTCAGTAACACACAAAAACTGTTCAAGTACTCAGTCATGAAACGCTGAGAAAAGACATTACGAAATTTTCCTAAGACAATCAGAACAAAAGCTCCTGGGCCGTATTCAATGTGGCATAGTAGGCTTGGCAGTGCACCTTCCTCAGCGAGATATTATTTGACCTATAATTCCGTAACATTCTCATTGTGTGTTATATCGGTTTATTATCAGCGTGGTTTACATCAGCAACATGCAGGAGGATGTTAAGGTGTAACCTACATCATAAACCGCGAAGGTAGAGATGTAACGAAATCTCCAAGGCCACTTTTTAACGAGTCCCCTTATCATCTCATCCCGCCGCATCCCACCTCGTCCCACTTTCGCTGGACTCTGAGCCACTGCGGGTATTCACTTTCAGGTGTCTTGTCTTCACTATTTTCGTTTTACAGGACGTCGTGTGGTAACCTGAATATTTCTTAACGTATGTCCACCCCACCTCCCTTCCCTCTCCTAACGATCACACAAACCCTCTTTGTTTAATTGATTTATTTTTGTAGCCCATTGAATCAGATTATTCAATTTTTATCTCATTCTTGGTGCCACCGTGAGATTATGTTCAGGCTTGTTCATTACCATTACCAGTATTATTGTAGGCGTACTGTTGCGATGACAGCTCCTCGTGTGGCTCTGTAACTGATTTCTGGCCGAGTATTTGGACAGCATGATGTGCAAGTAGCTCTTAACATTATCTGCTTGCTGCCCAGACTCATTTGGTGATTTTCGGTGTGAATTCTTTGATGATGATCATTATCAGGAAGAGGAGATCAGCATCGTCATTTTTTATTAATTTATTGTCAGGTTGCCCTGCGTATTAGCTCCTTCGTACTTGCTTCTCAACTGAAGCCACTTGAACGTAGACAAAGTTGCCAAATATACAGCCTCTTACATACAAACTTCAGCACAGTGTGTATACTTATATACCTCAACTTAAAAGAAGCTACACGAGCTGTTCCTTTACTCAGTCATACTGCAGCTGCGACATACACTGTTATAATACGCCTTACATACCGTCCTGTACACGCCCACAGTATAAAGAAAGCCTCTGTCGCAGATCTCAGTCCAGTCCCCAACTCACGGTTTACTACCCACTCCAACGCAAAGTACACCGCCTTCCGTCCCCCCACTAACTTGACTGTTGTTCCGACAGTTCTTGTGAAGCCCTGGAATAGGCACGGTCGACGTGACGACCCTTCCCCATAGAAAAAGAGCCGTAAAATGAGGTGACTAAGAAAGTCCATTTGATTCGTTTTATTGTTCTTATTCCCATCCGGTTTGACAATTAACGAGAATGAAATGAAATGAAATCCAGTTGTCTAGACGTGCGGGGATTTTTAAAAGTATCGGCCAGATGGATGGTGATTTTTTTTTTTTTTTTTTTTTTTTGTCGCTTCCTGGCGCATTTGACGGCTGGACGAATTATGACCTTCGAGGGGTCAGGCTGTTTCTGTGTCCTGTACATGTTTTCTGTAAGGTGTTTTTCACTAGTTATACCTGGTGATTACCACACGTATATTTTTACTCTACCGTACCTAGTTTTGCCAGAGCAGCAATACCTCTTCCGCCTCATGAACCCTTACAAATCACTTAACCCTTCTAACGACGTAATGATAGCACCAGGCTGATGTATTCCTATTGTGACAGACCTTACGCAGCGATATGGTGAAAGACCGTCTCCGTTAACTCTTTCAGTGCGATTACATGTTTTTCATTCTTTCTGCGGCCAAACGATCATATTCAGCTCAAGACGGATCTCTCATCGCAAAGGGGTTAGAATGTTTGTTATTAACTCCATCAGAACAAGAAGCGGTGCCAAGACACAGCAAACTCGTCCTCGGCAGTCATTTTAGTGCTGACGTATAATTATGCACAACAGGATATCTAGTCGAAGGTGTCACATTTCAAATTTGGAGTAAATCGGGTGAAAACTGACGATTTTATGCCCATTTGAAAGTGTAGGCACGACGCACCTGACATTGACCCTCCTACCGATAACTGGGGGATGATCCTGATATAATGAGGCATGTTATAGGATGCAGATTTGAAAGGTGCACCTTTAGGTTTGGCTTCATGTAGATATGACGAATTTGAAATGAGTTAAGGCGAAAAACGATTTTTACTTGTCCCCTTTTTTCTTTTTTTCTTTTTTTTCTTTTTTGGCCTACGGCCTGGGCCTTTAACCAGTTTGGCCCAAAATTTAATCAGGTGATCAGAAGGTCATAGTCCATCATCCCTGTAACTTTAGTTAAAATCGCACAAGTAGTTTACACGTAAAGTTGTTAATAGACAGACAGAGAGACAAACCGAATGAAAACAATACCCGTCCCCGAGCCCCTCCAGGGCGGGGACGGGTAATGATGATACCTAACGAAGCTCATACTTGCTGCCATGAGGTAGGTGCATATAGCTAAAAGATGAATTTCTGTTTGTGGAGAGCTTAAAAAGTATACATTAACGCAAAGTACAGTTAAATCTTTCTTATTTCATTCTTCCTACCATCAGAAGATTTGATTGCGCTAAGGAAAATAAAAACTTTCTCGAATAACCCCTTTATTTTACTGGTATTCTTTTTACTATTAAGCATTTTATTCGGTTAAGGTTAGACCTCTCGTTGTAGCTTAAAAAATGACATCCCTTGTAGTGCGTCTTTTTTGTTTCCTTCTGCTACCATCAGGGGGTTGTATTCAGCCTTGGAGATGAATATGGAGTTGGATATGGTATTTTCTTTGGAAGCGAGGGGTCATGCAGGGGAGGGAGAGGGAGGGGGAGGGGAAATGAGGAGGGAGGGACGATGAGAGAGATGGAGGGGAGAAGTATTGAGGAGGTGGAAAAGGGGAGGGGCGAGAGGGGAGGGCGGTGAAAAAGACGGAGGGTAGTCAGAGCTGCTGCTAAAGAGAGGAAGGGGTAATGGGCGAGAGGAGGGGACGGTAAAAGATATTGAGGGTCGGGACAGGAAAGAGAGGAAGGGAGAGGGGGAGTGACGGTGAGAGAGATAGAAGGGAGGGGGGGGGGAGGAACGAGGGAAGGAAGGGGGATGAGGGAAGGAAGTGAGGAGAGGGGGGCAGGCGTGAGAGGAGGAAGGGGAGAAGGGCATGAGGGAGGGCAATAAGAGGGACGGAAGATTAGCAAGATTTGGGAGAGGAAGGCGAGAGGGAACTGGTAAAGGGAAATGTCAGGATTGTGGGGGGCATGGGGTGGGATGATTACCTTGAATGACGGAATGTATTATGTTTTGCTGGGGAAGCCCTCTAACTCCTCATCCTTAACAATTTATTACACTGTTACATTTTACTTTTATCTTCAGTGTTGTTTATATCTCTTTCATTTCAGCATATGGTCCATAGGGGTCATCTACAGATATGAACTGATAAAGAGAAGTGGTTGGTATAGAGGTGTTTGGGGGTGAATTTTGTGCACGGTAAGGTAAGAAACCTAGCTTTCATTACGAAGGCATCTTTTGAATACTCATTAGGAATGAGTTATCATACTGCGAGTTACAAATGGTAAGTCGCCTTTCAGTTCGGTGCTAGTATCGTTGTATTCTTGTGCGGGTGTTAAACGAAGGAAGGTTTGTGGGGTGGAAATGGAAGTGGCGAGGCAGTGGAGTAGAGCGAAGAGGCCGAGGGGGGATATGGGGTCTTGTTTTCACCCGATCTAACTGAGCCAATCCCGCAGTTTAATTACTAAATGTCTTCAGTTATGAGGAAGGAATAAGCTACTAATCAAGCCAGCCTTCCATTCCGACTACGAATAGCCATCAGCTGAGCTGAATGGAGTTAGGGATCCTTGTCACGTTAGAACGAATGCACAGTAATGAGGGTAGGCGTAAGGCAGGTGAAGAAATATTAGTATTAAGCATTTGTTGGCAGTTCCATCCCCCTTCACCGACATGCATGTCACGACGTCATCCATTTCAGTAATGGAGTTGTTCTCAAGAGGCAACCTTATTAAAAGGTTTGCAGACTTCTTGGCAAACACACATGACGCTCAGACCAGTTTTGTTTGACGAGAGAAAACGTGGAAGCTCAAGACCAGCATAATTATTGTGCTACGCAAGTTCAGGTATATGTATTGTTATGCACATATGTAAAGGGAGTTCTCCACTTTCATAAACTTAGTTTTGATGGTGATGTGAAGAGAAAGAAATATCTCTGCATTATAATTATAAATGACGTTTTTGATGGCCTTGGTACTTACCTTAATCATCCGCCTTCAGTTCCCTAGGGGAGTATCAGTTTATTTGTGTGTGTGTGTGTGTGTGTGTGTGTGTGTGTGTGTGTGTGTGTGTCGAAATATA